>BJCM01220634.1:0-25809 GCA_018326385.1 Flaveria bidentis | reverse complement strand
ACCTAAAAACGACACCAAAAACACACACACACACGAGCACAAACATAACCCATAAGCACATAAACACATAATCGGGATAAAACCCGACATAAAAACATGAAAACCTTGAATTCTTACCTTGAATTCACTTTCCTTCTTCCTCTTCTTCTTAAATCCTAGAGTGTTCTCTGCTCTCTCTCTCTCTAAAACCGAGAAAAATGGTGAAGTGAGGTGAGGGTGGGCGGCCATACTCCCTTTACACCAACTTTTGAAAGTTTTGTCCTTTTTGGACACTTTTAGTCCCTCCACTTGGACTTTATTGCCTTTCTTGATTTTATTCTTTATATCTTGACTTTTAAAAATAACCGGGTGTTACATGGTAGCACATCACCATGGATTTTATTACGAAGCTGTCACGTACCCCGAAAGGGTATGATGCCATATGGGTGATAGTTGACCGTTTGACAAAGAGTGCTCACTTCCTACCGATCCGCGAGACATATTCATCTGAGAGGTTGGCGGAACTTTTCATTAAGTAGATTGTGACTCGTCATGGTGTACCGGTGTCTATTGTGTCTGATCGTGACACCCGGTTTACATCAAAATTTTGCAAGAAATTCCACGATGTTATGGGAACGAGGTTACACATCAGCACGGCTTATCATCCCCAGATGGATGGTCAGTCAGAGAGGACCATTCAAACATTGGAGGACATGCTTCGGGCATGTGTTATCGATTCTGGAGGACGTTAGGATGACCACCTACCGTTAGCTGAGTTCTCATATAACAACAGGTATCATGCCAGCATTGGTATGCCCCCTTATGAGATGCTATACGGTAGGAGATGCCGAACACCCGTGTGTTAGGGTGATATTGGTCAGAAGGAGTTAGGGAGTGTCGAGGTGATCGAGGCTACGACTGAGAAGCTTGAAAAGATCAAAGCCTTCATGAAGGCAGTCAAAGATAGACAGAAGTCGTATGCTGATAACGATGCAGACCGATTGAGTTTAAGGTGGTGACCGGGTTATGCTGAAGGTCTCACCTTGGAAGGGTATCATCCGATTCAGGATGCGAGGCAAGTTGAGCCCAAGGTATATAGTGCCTTTCCGAATCGTTGCTCGAGTAGGAGAGGTGGCCTATAGGCTGGAATTACCAGATGAGTTAAGTGGAATTCACCCGACATTCCATGTATCTCATCTGAGGAAGTGTTTAGCGGATGAAGATATGATTGTTCCACTGGAGGATATTGACTTGGATGAACGGCTCAATTATGTGGAGCAGCCAGTGGCAATCATCGATCGAAAAGAGAAGAGGCTGAGAAATAAAGAGGTTCCTCTTGTGCATGTACAGTGGAAGCATAGTGGGAGACTGAAGAAGAAATAAGACAGCATTACCCACAATTCTTTGAGGAATAACAGGTTTGGGGACGAAGCCTATATAAGGGGGGTGGACTTGTAATACCCGGTTATTTTTTTTAAAGTCAAGAAAGAAGAATAGAGTGAAGAAAAAGAAGGAAAATATATAAAAGTGTCCAAAATGACAAAGTGTTTGAAAAGTGGGTGTAAAAGGTGGTATGGCCTATATGTCACACACATCACAAATTCTCGGACATTTGAGAGAGAGAAGGAAAGAGAGCAGAAAACTCTCGGTTTTGAAGGAAGAACATGAAAGAATTCAAATTCAAAGTAAGAATTCATGGTTTTATGATGTTCTTGACTGGTTATATCCTCGGGTTTATGCTTACGTGTGTTTGTACGTGTTCGGGTATGTTTAGTGGGTTTCTAGGTGGTTGAACTCAGTTGCAAACGAGTTTGGAAGAAGCCATACTCAAGAGCTGCAAAGGTGATTTTTAGAACCCCTCTTTTTAAATGTTTTAACTGATTTTGGGGCTGGAAATGCATGAATGTATGTTTTTATAAAACTAGGTTTTAAACCCGCATGTATGAATGTATGTATGCTGTATTTGCGCTGTGATGTTGAACTATGTTCATGCTTGTTGATGTTATGGTTGTGTTTCTAAGGCTTAGACTGTGAGATCTAAGCTTAGAACATGGTAGATGGTATTTGGAAATTGAATCTAATGTTTGGGTACGAATGGGTTGAGAATAATTGCCTATGTGTAGACAAATGCGGATGAAAGCAAATGCGGATGGAAAGTTAATGCGGATGAGCATTGACAAATGCGGATGGGTAAGACCAAATGCGGATGAGAAAGTAAACAAATGCGGATGACAAATGCGGATGGAGTATGGGAAATGAGGATGAACAAACACAAATGCGGATGAACAAAAAGGGCAATGCGGATGAACACTTAGAATATTTTCTGACTTCTTGGGGAAAAGTGAAGTGTAGGCTTTGACTTAGGAGATTTCCGGGGGTTGTGTAAGTTGAATTTTGAAGTCATAGATGTAATGATAGGCATGTTATGATGTATGATTGATGCTTATGCATGATTGTATGTATGATGTATGTTATGTATGTATGATGCCCTGTATGATGATGTTGTATATGCATGTTAATGTTCCTGTTATGTATGTTTATTTTCCCATGGCTTTACGTTGAATGTTAATAAATGAAATGAAAGTATTATGTAACGTAAAGTAGAAGATAATGAAAAGAGGAACGAAATGAAGAATACATGCATTAATGAATGAACGAATGTAAGAAAGTCTTGCACGCAAATGTATGGAGGTTCACACTCAATGCGGAGTGTTAGCTCAATCGTGTGCGGGTTAGCTACCCCATGAGGATGCACACTAGGGCTTAATCCGTGTGATTAAGCAAATGTATGGAGGTTCACACCCAATGAGGGGTTCTTAGCTCAACTGTGTGCGGGTTATATACTCCATGAGGATGCACATAGGGGTTCAGTCTTTGTGATTGACCAGACGTATGGGGTCCTTGTCGCTTAACCCTAGATGAATTGCTTGGTGCTCTAGAGGGGGGTTAAGCACATGACAGGACCTAGATGAAAACGAGAAGATAATAAATGTACGAAATAAACAATGATGAAGATAATAATTATTATCTATGTGTACATACGATATGTGATCACGTTCTAAAGTCTGCTATAATTTGAAAGAAAGTAAAGAACGGTTTTTAAATGAAAGATAGAGTATGTTTTATTATAAAACTAGAACTCACTCAGCAGCGCTGACTTTTTATGCATTTTCCAGTTGGCAGGTGAGCATTGCTAGGATGGCGCGGGGCAGCTACTTGGCTCTTTTTGGATGGCATCCATTTTTATAATGCTTTTATGATGTAATGCAACAAGTATTTTGTAACCTGATAACGATGTATTATTTTGCAAAGGCATTTATAATGAAAAAGTTATTTTAATGTTCCACTGCGTTGTTTTATGAAAGTTAAATGTAATTATATGTTTTATGAGCGATGATTGGCCAGCTGTAAGCATCCTGGGAATAGGGCCTTACTGATAATGTCTTATCTAAGATATGGTAGTCATGACATGTCCATGACTTACCTTTTGTCACCAACTAAAGTTAACTGTGCTAACTAATAAAGGTAAATAGTGAAATAAACTATGGTCAACTACATGGCTTTTGAGAAAATACCATGCAGTATATCAGAGGTCTACAGTGGAGTGTCAGAGACACCATACTTATGTCCACTGGTTCATAGTAGTGTCTTCTGAAGGGTAGTTGACTTCGGAAGAACAAATTCTTCCTAAGCCACTTATACTTTGGAAGAACAAGTTCTTCCGAAGCCACTTATACTTCGAAAGAGTCTACTTCTTCCGAGGCTTGAGGACTTCTTCTTTTCTTCATACTTTGGAAGTTGTCTTCTGATCTTTTCTTCTCAGACTTGATCTTCGGAAGTGAACACTTTAACTTTGGAAGTAGAGTTTGTCTTCGGAAGTAGATCTTGCACTTTGTCTTCGGAAGAACTCTATTTCCTTCGGAAGTTCCACACTTTGCTTCGGAAGCCTTTTATTAGATACACCAAAATAGTCTAAGTGATTTGGTTTTGTTTGCACCAGCCTTCTTCTTGATCCAACAGAAACGCTTCCCCACAGTTTTAAAGTTTTAAACTCTGATTGGTTTTATTTTAAATGTTGCATATAGTGTCATTCTGTTTAATTAGTGACTGTGATTCTGGTTTGTCCACTCGCCTCGTGGTAAAACTCCGCACGTGGAATTTGAGATAACTGTTCTTATCTTTATTTTATATAGTTTATGCTTTACAAGAGTTTTTATATTTTTAATAAGGGTTGAGGCTTAATAAAATATATTTTTTTATTTATTGTTGATACTTAGTTTTGGTATTTTGGGTATTTGGGTTCATATATTTCCTTCAAATAATATTCGGCATTTGGTTGCTCTTAATTTGTTCCTTATTGTGTTAACTCAAGATTGCTAAGTAATAAGGTCCATTTATAATCGCTTGTCCTTTACAAGTCTAATTGGTAAATAATTCCACTAGGGACACCGGGCCTAAGGCCCACTAGTGTCGGTAATTCACGAACAATATCATAACATGGCCTAATGGCCCATTAGGGTTTTGTGGGTCAAGCCCAATTAGCATTGTGGCCCATGTCTAGTTTAAGGGCTTATGGGTCTAATCATCACATTATGGGGGTGTGTGTGAGAGAGAGTGTGTGTATCTACGTTTCGGAGTTTCATCACGTTAGGCCCATTTCATGGGCTTCCGATTGTGTGGGCCATTAAGTTTTCTAAAAAAACTTTTGGCCCCAAAATCAGGGTTGTCATAAAGTACCACGTCTTATGACTTCATCCAAAATTTTCCTCTTTGATCTCATAACACGGAATCCACATACGTCCAAATCTACTTCTAACACCAATGGTGTTTTCCCCCAATGTCCACAAACTGTCCTATAATTCTTTCTAAATCGATCTCATCCTCTTTTAATGTTTCCTCCTAAAATTCTTTAATCTATGCATAAAATTTGGTGTTACTATCAACTAATAAGCGTTTACTCGAATAGGATCAAGTCTCTCTTTATAGCTTAGGGAATTAGCTACCACGTTATCCATTCCCAAATGGTAGTGAATCTCACAATAGAAATCATTAATCAACTTCAACAGTCTTCTTTCTCTCATGTTAAGATCTTTTTGTTCGAATAAAAACTTCAGACTCTTATGATCCGTGATGCACTTTACCTCACATAAGTAGTGCCACCAGATCTTTAGTGCGAGAACCACTACTACTAATTCTAAATCATGTGTGGAATAAATTGGCTTTGTGAATTGTCAACTTGCTACAACAATAGAAGGAAACATATCAAGTCCATTTATTAAATACCTTTGTCATTATAGTCCTACCCTAATATTGTTAATATGATTATATATGTAGTATTGTAATTGTTTTTCTAATAAATACATAATATGTCATTAATTAATAAATTTACTTATAAACAATGTATTAATTAGAAGGTAGTTTATTAATCAAGAGCAAAATAAGAATGAATGCATAGAACACTTGTAATCTATGATTTAAAAGTTGTATTACATGTCTTAAATTTGAAAAATTACAATAATAGCATTCTAGCATGCTTATATAAGTTGTATAGATAATTGTAATATAACATGAAAATACAAAAATGCATTCAAATTTAACAAAAAATCTAACGTTTATTACTTCAAACTTTTAGTACAAAAACTTGTTATTTAAAATAGGAAAATTGAATTTTAATAATATAAACCACTGTCTATTGACAAATAATAATCTATACTATTAGTTTGGCCAGCAATACTTCCAACTTTTTTTGTTACCAACAACATTATCAATTATATAATTTTCAAATATTTACATTTGAATTGCATTTATTTTAGGCTCAATTTAACTTGTATGTTTCTTCATTTCGTTCATAATCATTATCGTGACTGAAATCGGGTCCAAATCAAACGTAAAAAGTTGAAAATTATATCACTGAAACTGTTGTTGATAATAAAAGTGAAACTTGGGAGTGTTATCGGTCAAATTAATAGGATATATTATTATCGGTCAAATGGTAATAGTGTGGATTATTAAAATAACTTATCCGCATTTTCAAGTGTTCATCCGCATTTTCAAGGATATATTATTAAAAAGTTGAAAACATTCCAAGTGTTCATCTGCATTCGCCTTTTGTTCATCCGCATTTGCTATAACTCATCCGCATTTACTATAGTTCATCCGCATTTACTATAGTTCCTTCGCATTTACTATAGTTCCTTCGCATTTACTATAGTTCATCCGCATTTTCCATACTTAGACTTGCTCATCCGCATTAACCTCACTCATCCGCATTTCCATCCGCATTTCTCATACTTAGACTTGTTCATCCGCATTAACCTTATTCATCCGCATTTCCATCCGCATTTCTCATACTTAGACTTGTTCATCCGCATTCTCCTTAGCAGTTAATACTCATCCGCATTAATTGTTCATCCGCATATCTTCCCATTACTCATCCACATTTACTTTTGCATACTTAGGCAGATTCTAATCTTAAACATATGAGTCCTAAACATCAGATTTCCATTCCCAATCACCATCTAACGTGTTCTAAGCTTAGTTCTTACCTTCTAAGCCTTAGAAAACACCATCATACATCATCAAGCATGAACACAGTCACACATCACATCATAACATCAACATACACATAATCAAGCATACGGTCTGAAACCCAGTTTCATAAAAACATAAGTCATTATATTTCCAGCCCCAAAATCAGTTAAAAACCAATAAAAGAGGGGTTCTAGAACTCACCTTTGCAGCTCTTGAGTATGGTTTCTTCCAAACTCTTTTGCAAATTGAATTCAACCGCCTATAAACCCACTAAAACATACCTGAACACAAACAAACAAACACATAAGCATAAACCCGAGGATATAACCAGTCAAGAACATCATAAAACCACGAATTCTTACCTCGAATTCAAATTCTTTCTTGTTCTTCCTTCAAAACTGAGAGTTCTCTACTGCTCTTGCCACTTTCTCTCTCTAAAATTCGAAGATTTGTGAGGTGTGTGACATATGGGCGGCCATACCACCTTTTACACCCATTTTTCAAACAATTTTGTCCTTTTGGACACTTTTTACCCCCTAGACTTGGGTTTTATTTCTTTTTCTTTTTTTTCTTCACTTTATTCTTCTTTCTTGACTTAAAAAAATATCTAGGTGTTACACCTATTGCTTCTAGATCTAACAAGTGGTCAACTACATAAGTACGGACTAAGTCAATATTAATTCAAATTCGAGCCAATAACAATGCAAGTGCTTCTCGTCAACATGAATTCAAACTATGGCAATAACAATACAAGAACTAGAGTCGACTTACGTAAGTGTGCTCAATCCAAGCTACCTTAACTCGTATTCAACTCAAATTAGCTCAAAGAGCTACTTGCTTTTTTTCCTTTAAATTTTGATGATTATAAAGCATTCATAGTAGGTTCTTCATTTTGATATGTGTGTCATATATCATGGGGGATGCTTGTGATTGGTTGTGAGTGATGAAGAAATAGTTCATAGAGATTGTACTGTGATTCCTCATATTTGAGCAAACATAGTACAACCCCCATAATTTTTTTAATATTTTTGAAATTAATTACGAGTGGAAGAGAAAGAAAAGGTAATGGTAAATCTATAAAAAATAATATTTAATTGAAAGAAAATGTGAAAAAGTAGTGTTTTGGTGTAAATATAAGGATGAAGACGTGGAACCCAATGTGAGAGCATTCATAATGGGTGTCTAATTTTAATGTCAATGTGTGTCCTATATTATGGGGATAGTTATAAGTGATTGTTAGTAAAGGAGAAAAAAATTATTAGGATTGTATTGTGATTCCTCATATTTGGGAAAACACAATACAATCCTCATAAATTTTTTAATATTTTTAAAAGTGGTTATGAGTAGATGTGAGATAAAAGGTAATAATAAAGATAGAAACATTATTATTTAATAAAGAAGAGATTAAAAAAGTAATATTTTTAGTATAAATATAGAAATAGGGATGTGGATGCTAGCGTGAATGCTCTAAATACTCATATTCTTTAATTTTATGTAAGTATATGTCATATATTATGGAGATGATTGTAAGTGAAAATTTATGTGGTTTATATCGTGTTTTCATATATTTGAGGAAACACAATATAACTTTAATAATTTTTAAATATTTTTTAAAGTGGTTGGAAGTAAAAGAAAGGGAAAATGTAATAATAAAGATATAAAAAAAATTATTTAACTAAAAAAAGAAAAAAATAGTATTTTTAACGTAAATAATAGTGTGAATGCTCTTAGTACTTTTGTATGTGCGCTTCTCAAATCACAAGCTATCAGCATCAGAATATCCATTTCTAACATTATATTAAACTACTAGAAGAGTGTTTGCGTAATACGACAAGGTAACATTTTACATCCGACACGTGTTTCTAATTTTTGTTATTGTTGTAGTAATTACAAAATTTTATTATATTTTTTCTAAACTAAAATTTAAAACACCAAATAAATGGGTTTTGTATGATGACTTGTATATTTACGCATTAAATTAACGGTTCTGCAAAAAATTCACAACATAACATTTAAAAAATACACAAGTTACAATTTTAATCTCAAATTTTTTTTAAACATAATAGATTAAAAATATAACTGAAATCTTAAAACTAATTAAAAAATTTTATGGGTAGATAGTGTAAAATTTTATGAGTTATAAAAAGTCTAAAATTATTAAGTAACTAATTGTAAAGAGTAATCTGTAAAAACTATTTTACCCTAAACAATAATTGTATCTTATGAATTGAGTAAAGTAATTATTTTTAATTTTATAATATCTTAAAATACACATATTATACATAGATATATATACAATAAATAAAAAAGAAAAAAATCTAGGATGGGATTGAGAATTTATGAGCTAAATAAGCGAGTAAAATTATATTATGTCGACGAGGTTAACAAGCAAGTTACCTTCTAGTACTCCCATGAAAATCAATACAAGTTGACTAGCTCAACAAGTTTTTAGCAAAGAAACTGACAAGCTAATCGCAAGGTCGGGTTATTTGCTTAGCCGCGAGAAAATTAAAACAAAAGGGAAATACAAAAATACCCTTCAACTTTACTTGAATCGCATTAATTGATTTACGAGCAATGAACTAATTTATCGATCCCTAAAGATGCAATAAACAATATACATTTTACACCCCTGGATATAACATAAAAGAATTTCAGTTATATATACATATTTGTTCAAAACTTTTAACTTTTTATCAACTATTACTGTACCAAACATGATTATATAAAATTGTATCACTTTTAACGCAATCGAACTTTAGTGGAATACATGCTTACCCTATATCAAGGAATCGTGAAATTTGCACTTCCACTAGAAGCCTGAGAATAAAGATATTAATAGTTACACAAAATACGAATGACCAAAAACATGAAACTAAGATTTAATGGTGGCATGTTCAGTATGTTTGCTTATAAATGAGTCAATTCCAGTTATGTTTTATGACAAACGAATCAAATACAAAAAGCTGATCAAAATGTAAACTAAAAGGGGTTGAAAAGGTTAAACATGTCAAAAGTCGCAAAACACGCATTGTAATGCACGGGACTCTTGAATCGTGTATTGTATAAGTTAGATTATTCTTCTAATATTAAAGTTTCTAATCACATCTAATACATCAGGTCAACAACACCCATTTTACAATGAAAACAGGTTTAATTTCGGTGTTTGAATATTCTTGTTATAATGGGAAAAAAGGGTGAAACTAAAGTATGTGATTTTGTTTAATTGGTAATAGGTGTACCATGTATGGGTGTTTAAGGCTGCACACGCCATAGATGTTGGTTGCATGGTCACGAGAAAACTGTAGTTGTACATGCGAAATGTTTTTCCAACTTTCACCAAGAGCCGGCTTAAGATGACCTCCTTCTCCACTAACCATATGATTTGTAACCTTAGAACACATATTAATATCATAGCATTGTTACTTGAACAAAACATCATAGTTCTGAACTAACAAAGTATTTACTAGAGGCGGAAAACAGGCAGGTCACCAAACTGGTCAAGGCGGGTTAAGGTCAAAACGGGATGGTTGGGCTGACCTGGATAGCACATTCTGTCTTTAATGTATTAGAAAGAGCTATATATTAAAATGATATTATAATTTGGTTTTGTTTTCATGCATTATAAAAACATGTAATTGGCTACATATCATGATTAAGGGAACCGCAGGAATTATTTAATTTAACCCATCATTAAACCTACAAGTAAAATCATGAAGTACAAACACAAAAAATATAACAGAAATGGAGATTAAAAAACATGAACATTCAAAGACAACCAATATAAAAAGCAAAAATGATAAAAGGTTGCTCACCACCACAGCAATGTTGTGTTTGTCTGCTAACTTTTTAAGCAAATATCCAACAGAAACCATCATTGCATGTCCTAAAATCACGGTTTTACCCAATCATGCAGCCATATCAACTTCTATAAAACTCACAAGTGATATACAATTTAAATAAGTGATATAAATACCTTGTGATTTGTTGCACCCAAGAATTGGGGCAATAAGTGATGATATTGAATCAATTATTATCAATCGTAGTTTGCATCCAGGCTGCATTAGGATACAGTTTATCACAAAAGGGCATCAATAACAAATAAAATATACAAATAATAAACATAAAAAGGAGAAAGAAGGAATAATGTTTTCATTCAACAAACCTGTGTTTCTAAATTTGACTGTAGCTGATGAAGAACATTTAGCAAGGCATAAATGTCATAAACAGCATGGCATTCTATGTTCCTCATTGCTTGTTGAAGAATACCATTGACCTACAGGACAATATATATAATAGTACATTCGCACACTTCATTTGGTATTGTTCAAGATAGTTAAAATTAAATTTTCTTTTGTTAAGATTTTCTACTGAGAGAAATTTAAGTTTGAAGTTGCATATTTCACAAAATGATCAATGAAACAAGTGATCTCTCTTTTACAATATAGATGACTGCATTGTGCTCAATAAAATAAGCAGAATCAGCAAAGTAAGTGAAAAAAGTGGTTGATTTACTAATAAAACAAACATATACAATTTCTTTGTCTGATGTAAAAAGTCATGAGTTGGTAAATAATCTATTTCAAGTCAATCCCATAAATAAGTACATATATTGAGTAAAGTGAGATGCACTGACTTGAGTTTCCAACAAATAGTTATAAATCAGAAAAAACTGAAGAATATTAAATTTTTTAACAGAAAAAATATTAATCATGTAGACAAAGATGCACAATATACCCATAACAAGGTCGAAGAGTGCAATATGATTAGGATAAAACAGAGAAGTTAAGAAAGCAAGAAAATAATAAATAAAAATGTTTGCCTCATTGTTATCGGAACCAGATATGTGAGTAACTATTTGCTTAATGCGTATAGGCGAAAATGAGTTTCCTGAATCAATGAACGCCACAAGACCCAACTTCATAGCCACATTTGATGCAACTTGAAAGCATACCTGAGCAGCTTTAAGGAATCAGAATAAAGATTTAACATAATAGGAAATCAGATAAATGAGATGTCATTGATTGATTCTAACTTGTGTTTTTCCAGATGATGATGGGCCCACTAACTCGGTTACATGCCCCTCAAACACTCCACCTTGGAGTAACACATCAAAGCTGGTTTAGTGTATGCAGTCAATAACTCATTTTCACCGCATTCTAAATTTCTTTATAATAGTATATGGAAAAGATTATATAAAATACTATACCTTTTACATCCTGTAGGTAAACAATGTTTATTTTGTTCTCTGTCTTCCAATAATACTAAACCATTCATCCATGGTCGATGGCAAGTTTCTATCATTGATAATAGCTGGTTAATACCCTGTTGTGCAGCAGAGACAATGTAACACTTCATGTAAAATAATAGAAATACATGCATTAAATTAAACATTAGACGCATAATTAAACATTAACCTGCTTTAATCTATCTGAATTTGTGAGTTGCTCTGCTGAAGCCACTAACATGCACACATCATGAACTAAGAAATCTTCAACTGCGGGAAGAAAAAAACACTTGCTCCATAAAATTAAAAACCAAAAGAATGATCCAAATGTATATCAAGTCGAGGTGAATCAGGAACATAATGTGGCTGTCAGCCTAAATTAGATTATCTTCAGGGGCGAACTTAACAAGGAGGGGGAGGGGTTAATAGTCAGTATACCTAAGTCGTAGTGGGCCTACCCTAGACATACATCAGCCGGCCCTAGTCTAGATCTATAGCCTACCCTTGTAACCTAGTATAGATCTATATATATGTCTCTATTGTATTCTCTATTCATTACAATCAATACACAATCATATACAATCTTTGTCCCTGTTTAATTTGGTACCAGAGCCTAGGGTTTCTGTCCTGCTCTCTTTGCCATCACCCTCCTCACAAGGGGCCGATCCAAATTTTTTTTCCCTTCATCTCATCGATCCCACAATAGCCGATCAGATTCTCACCTTCACCACCACTGAGAAAACTGCACACAACTCACATAAGTTTGGATTCACCCTCTCCTCTACCAATTATGGTCATTGGAAACTAATGTTCCAGCCCTTTCTTGCTACCCACTGCTTACTCGGTTATGTTGATGGAACTATTCTAATGCAATACAAACGAGAAAGAGAAAACTCTAAGAGAGAAAGAGAGGAAGAAACTTTTGTTTTCATTGCAAAACCTATAAATGATCTGTTACAAAGGATATAATAACCTAACCATCCTTCGCTCATTTACAATATAACCCCTTCTACTTACAAAGAATGACTAGTTGAACCCTATACAAATTGACACGTATCAATACCCCACCCTTAAAAGCTTTCTTGACCTCAAGAAAGATAAAATGCACCAGAATAGTAGCACCCACATAGTTCAACAGTAAGTTTGAAGTTTCAACAACTATGCCTCTTAACTTGTATGTGGCAATACCAACTATTTTGCACCCATTGGCTGCTCCCTTTGACTTGGGTATTGGATGAACCACCTTTAATGTTGTTTTAACAAGCACCCATGTGACTTTTTCCATCTTTGGTTTACCATAAATGTTTGAATGTACTGGTGTCATATGCTTAAACTCTTCTGAAGTGTCCTTGTTAGTATCAAAAATCTCAAAATTCCGAGATAGTGGAAGCTCCCATACGTTGTTATTACCAACTTCCCAAACTTTGTTTTGGTCTACAATTTTGAACTTAATGGTCTCACCACCTTTACATTCCAAGTTGTAGACCCAATTAGTTTTAGTCCTCTTTAATTGTTTCTTCTTGCTCCATGAACCAAGTTCTTTTATTGAACCCAATACTCTAGCATGCTCACAAATTTTGACATGATGATCTAACCAAAGACTCCTTTCCATTTTTGTATTCATCTTGAGATCTTTTCCTCTTACACCAAGAAGAAACATAAGATGGTAATCATGGCAGCCAACAACAAAACCTTCTTCACAGTGTTTGTTTCCCGCAACAACAAACATATGATTTGCTCGATCTTGATCTCGTAGGCCTGTTCGATCCTTTTGCTCCCACTTTTTCTTTCTTACCTTTTTCCACTGAGTTACGAATGTGTTTCTAAGAACCTCATCTCCAATGTCTTTTGTATCAAAAGGCATCATTATTCTCAAAAGTTGCAGCCCTGCATCGTTTGTTTTTTACTTTCCATAACCTGAAATCTTTTGTTGAATTTCTTTCTGTTTCTTGGTCTTTGTCTAGTGTAACCAAAAACACAAGAATAACTTCCTTCTTCATTACCTCTTGGTCACCTACTTCAAATTCAACCTTTATATCTTGATCTAAAGAATTATTTTTCAATGCATCCTTACAAAGATCAATATGAACCAGATTATTTTTATTATCTTCTTCATTTTCCTTTGAATTGCTACGATCAATCAATTCCTGAATATCATCCTCAAAACTTTTGAACATTTCATCGAACACTTGGGGGACATGTTCACCTTTTATGATTTGAGAAGAACATGGGAAATCAAGAACACTTATATTATCATTAGAAATGCCAAAACTACTTTTTGTTGTGGAACATATGTGCTTACCTCAAAACCTGTGGATACCCATTGAACTATAGCCTTAGTTGATTTTCTCTGATCCACTACAGCCATGTTTACTCCTATTGATCGGTTTTGATCAGTGTGTGTTGATATATTTTGATTTACCACCGTTGAATCTAATCCCTTCATTGTAATCCCTTGTTGAATCATGTAATCGTGGACCAATGCTTTCAATTCTGAAATCGACCTACCCAATTTCTTGGCTTCCATGACTGATTCCTTTGCCGTTGTTATTTGTTACGTATTTGTATGGCAAGTTAGAAGTTGTTAAAGTTGTTACGTGTGGTTGTTAGTAGAGTCAAAGTCAATAGTCAATTGTATTAGTATAAATAGTGGAGATTGTAATAATGTGGGTGTGCAGAAATTAGTTGAACTTCTTCCCTCCTTGTAACGACTTTTAACCACTTTCGAGAACCTTTCTTCTTCCTTGGTTCTCTGAGTGTTAATACAAATTCAACCATTGTTTCAATCTTGAATTTGTGAATATGCATCATTATTGCCTCCGCCGCCATTGTTGGTTGATTGTTTACTTTGCTTTGTTGATCACCCACGTCCGAGAACTCGAAGAGCTCTGATACCACTGATGCAATACAAATGAGAAAGAGATAATTCTAAGAGAGAAAGAGAGGAAGAAACTTTTGTTTTCATTGCATAACCTATAAATGATATGTTACAAAGGATATAACGACCTAACCATCGTTCGCTCATTTACAATATAACCCCTTCTACTTACAAAGAATGACTAGTTGAACCCTATACAAATTGACACGTATCATATTCCATGCCCTCCTCCAACTATATCATCTCCAGCATCGTCTGCCGATCAAGCTGATGTCACCATCCCAAACCCTAGTTACAAAATCTGGTTATGTAATTATGCCCACGTTCGTATGTTACTTCTTTCAACAATTTCTGAAAAATCCTTTCCACATGTTCATGGTACCACCTCGCATGATCTTTGGCTCGGCCTTGAACAAGCATATGCCCCACACACTTCTTCAAGAGAATTCACCTTGAAAACACAACTCCTGAGGCACAGGAGAGGGTGAATATTGGCCACGCTATGCACAACTCCAGATGAAAGGAGATGAGACAGCAACCGCCTATCTTTCTAAGGCACAGGAGTATGCCAACGCCCTTGCAAATATTGGCCACCCTATGCCTGAAAAAGATCTTGTTATGTTAGTCGTGGCAGGCCTTCGTGACGAGTACAATGGAGTTAAACAAGGCCATCTCACGAGGGAATTCACTGTTGTTTTTTATGAACTACCTGCACTTCTTGCAGACCACAATTTTCTGATCCAGAAACCCGCAGCTGAAATCCCACCTGTTCAAGCCTTCACTGCTGTCACTGCAACCAAACCCTCTCCTTTTCAGAATGACACTATTCAAGCCCTTCAACAACTAGTTGCTCGTCTCGGCTTCCAGCTGCAACCTTCCTCCAGCTTGTCCCATGCCACTGCCCCTCAAGCCTTTTACACCAACAAATCTGGCCCTTCCAACTTCGGGCGTGGCCGAGGACACCATGGTGGCCAAGGTCACAGATCCAATCAGAATAGCAACACTCGCAACCCAGGTCAGTTTAGTAATTGGACTACTAACCAAAACACTGTTTATGGAACTTGTAACAGGTGTGGTATTGGACATGTAACATCGCAATGCCCGAATAGAGACCTGTCTACCATTCGGTCAAGACAACCATCTGCTAATTATGCCGACTATCATTCACAAGCTTCTACTTCATGGCTTTCGGACACATGTTCCAATAGCCATGTAGCACCGGATATGTCTGGTTTTGACTTTGCCAAGCCTTATTCTGGTGATGACACTCTAAGCGTTGGCAATGGTAAGGCCCTACCCATTTTACATGTTGGTACCTCACAAATCTCCTCAACCAACAAATTTTTTTATCTAAACCATATAATCCATGTAGCTGAAATCAAGAAAAACCTACTTTCTGGACAAAAATTGTCAAGATAATCACGTATATTTTGAATTTCATGCCAATTTCTTTTCTGTGAAGGACAGTCTACTCACATTACCCTCCTCACGGGTCCAAGTGATGGTGGACTTTACTCCATCAAACTTCCAACAACTCAATCAATTCCAAAATTTGCTTTCTCCACCACACATGCTACAACAACCACATGGCATCAACGTTTGGGACATCCACACTCCCAGTTGTTTCAAACTATGCTTTCAAAATATAGTTTACCTGTTTCTGCAAATACTTCTCATTTTCATTGTGATTCTTGTTTAGTTGGAAAGTCTTCCAAAATTCATTTATTATCTTCTGATTATAAAAGTAATCATATTTTAGATTTAATGTTTTGTGATGTTTGGGAACCAGCTCCTGTCACCTCGTTTGATGGTCATACCTATTTTTAATTGTGTAGATCACTTTTCTAAATTTATGTGGTTGTTTTCTTTAAAAAGAAAATCTGATGTATTTTCCACGTTTAAACAATTTGTCACGATGGCAAAATGACAATTCTCCACTACACTTAAAATTGTGCAAACTAATTGGGAGAGGAATTCTGAAACCTTTCTCCCTTTTTTGCTTCCATGGGCATAGTTCACCGTCTTTCTTGTCCTCATACAAGTGAACAAAATGGTGTTGTTGAACGACGTCACCGACACATTGTTGAAACCAGCCTAACTTTAATGGCACAATCTCACGTTCCTCAACGTTTTTGGCACTATGCCTTTGAGACTACGGTTTATCTAATCAACCGAATGCCTTCCCGTGCAAACTCCTAGATTCCTCCCTTTGAACACTTATTCAAACAAAAACCAATTTTTTCCTTCCTTCAGGTGTTTGGTTGTCTATGTTTCCCTCATCTTCGTCCCTACAATCCACACAAAATGGATTTTCGATCTACCCCGTGTGTGTTTCTTGGTTACAGCACCTCTCATCACGGTTATCGTTGCTTTGATCCCGTCTCTGAACGCATCTATATTGCTCGTCATGTTCGATTCAATGAACACACGTACCCTTTTCTTTCTAAACCACCCGAGCCTTCACTCTCACCCAACCCTTATGTCTCGTCTTACCCGACAAATTCCATTCCTCTACACACTAACATGCCACCTCCACCTAGGACTACCTCTGACTCCGTCTTTCCTGATTCAACACAAGCCACACACCAACCACCTCATACTTACTCTCGTCGGTCCACAACCACACCGACATCTTCTGTTCCAGCCTTTGATCGTTACACCCACCAACAACCTCCTTCTTCACTTGACCAACTGCCTACCCAATCCACCCAAACCAACCAATCAACACCCTACCCCACTCAATCAGACTCCTCACCATCCTCTCCACTCACCCCACCGCCAGCGCCTCCACCTCCACCCCGACCTCCCATACAACCTCAATGTCCACCTAACTTAAGACCCAACCCAAAACAGATACGTCCACCATTGCACCCGACAACAAACCTACATCTTTTACTATTGCCAACCGAGAACCTCACTGCGTAAGGCTATGGCGGATGAATATTCCGCTCTTATTCGTAATGGTACTTGGTCCTTGGTTCCTCGTGTTCCAAACGCCAATGTCGTTGATTGCAAATGGGTATACAAAGTCAAACGTGATCAATATGGGAATATTAAGCGCTACAAGGCATGTTTGGTTGCAAAAGGCTTTAGTCAACAACCTAGTATCGACTACACTAAAACCTTTAGTCCTGTAATGAAGCCTACCACCATCCGGGTTGTTCTTTCTCATGATCCCTTCGTCAGCTTGATGTTCAAAACGCTTTCCTGCATGGTGATTTGAAAGAAACAGTATATCTTAAGCAACCACAAGGATTTGTTGATCCTCATAAACCGGACCATGCGTGCCTCCTACATAAATCCTTATATGGTCTTAAACAGGCACCTCGGGTTTGGTTTGACAGCTTCTCAACTGCTTTACTTGCTCTCAGTTTTTGGGGATCTAAAACAGATCCTTCTCTGTTATCTATTCTGCTAATGGGACGCTTATGTATATGCTAGTATATGTCAACGATATGATTTTGACAGGTAACAACACCCAGGCCATTAATCATGTGGTACATCGCCTTAGTCAAATGTTTCCAATACAAGATATGGGGGCCTTATCTTATTTTTTGGGCATTGAGGTGGCTCGTAAAGGTTCTAAGCTCATTCTTTCACAAAGGAAATACATCAATGAGTTGTTGCACCGTGCAAACTTGTCTTAGTCCAAATCGATTCCATCCCCATGTGCTATAGGTGCTTCTCTCTCTTTGGGTGACAGTTCCTTTTTTGATGACCCAGTTAAATATCGACAAATGGTTGGCGCCTTGTAGGATGTTACCCTCTCACGGCCTGATATCACCTTTGTCATTAATAAAGTTTGTCAGTTCATGCATTCACCTACTGAAAATCACTAGTCAGCTGTAAAGTGCATTCTATGATACCTTCATGGGACTACTGGTCATGGTCTCCTAATTTGTAGCCATCATCCCCTATTTTGCATGCCTATATTGATGTCACCGGTCCACGGTGACCGCTTTCTCTGATGCGGACTGGGCATGGTTGCCCAAATGACCGTCGATCCACGGGTGGTTATGCTATTTATCTTGGGTCGAATCTAGTTTCATGGTCAGCCAGAAAACAAAAGACTGTATCTCGATCATCTACTAGATCTGAATACAAGGCCTTAGCCGACACGGTTGCTGAACTGACATGGCTTCAAACACTACTGACAGAACTTTGTGTCTCACTGCCTTCGACTCCAATTCTATGGTGTGACAATTTGGGAGCCACATACCTATCTGTTAATCCAGTTATTCATGCAAGAACAAAGCATGTGGAAGTGGATTTCCACTTCGTTTGAGAGAAGGTTGCCCAAAGAAAGCTATTTGTCCAGTTTATTTCTACACATGATCAGATTGCTAATGTGTTCACAAAGCCATTGCCCTCAGATCGTTTCCTATTCTTGAAGTCCAAGTTAAGAGTTGGTCCCTGGCCTTAGCTTGAGGGAGAGTAATAGTCAATATACCTAAGTCATAGTGGGCCCAGCCCTAGACATACATCAGCCAACCCTAGTGTAAATCTATAGCCTACCCTTGCAACCTAGCATAGATCTATATATATGTCTCGATTGTATTCTCTATTCATTACAATCAATACACAATCATATATAATCTTTGTCCCTATTTAATTGGGGTCAACCGACCCCATAAAAATTTTATTTTAATATGTAGCGCATCTTAACAATTTCCGATTCGACCCCGTGATTTCTTAAAAGGCGATCCTTACGAAAAACTTTACGACCCTAAACGCAAATAATTTTTTTCTAATCTTTAACCCACTAACAATTAAATTAAGAGCCCATTTTGTTAAAATTAATAAGCCTAGCTAAAATCTAACAATCAACTAAATTTATTCTATATTAAATCTACTAAGCATGTTTATTTTAATTAAAGGCCCAAATTATCTTTAGTTAACTCATTACCAATCTATCATTCTATAATTCTCTCTAAAAGTTACCCTAATTGAAGAGATGCTACTCACGAATTGTCATTTGCGAAGAGAATATTAGGACTTTAACCGAAGATTAGCAATTTGCAATTCCTGCTTTGATGCTTCGTTACGCATACAAATCAAGACATCAAGTTTTTCTTAATGTGTTTATTATGGATTTCAATTGATTACCATATATGTATCCTTTTGGTTTTCTAAATAAATAAAAATAATAATTGATTAAATTTATATTGAAAGATATTAATTGATTTTAATTCTAGGGTGTCTCGAAAGATTTTAAAAAAGAATTTATCCGAACCGTTATTGTCTAGTGATATTCCTGAAATTTTAATTTAGAACATTATTCATGAAATCCTTATATACATAAATCAATTAACATTAATTTATGTGATCTTAACCAACCTGAACTGAAAAATCTAGCATCAGGTTGAGACACACTCGAGAGACGAAAAAACCCTCCCCGAAGAAAAAGCAGGTCAAATTTACTCATCTACGAGCACGTAGAATGTAAGATTTATATCCTGAAATAACCAGTCTCTTCATCACGATCCAACAAGGATGAAACCATACAAATACAAAACTGAACAATGATATACTAGTGTAAACAGAAGAAGTCATCACTTCCGACTCAGAGACGAAAATCTATCATATGGAATAAAGAAACTAAGATCGCTATCATAAGTAAAGACAACAACATTCATCAATTTAGGGCTAGAAATTTGCAGAGATTGAGTGAGTAAATGGCAATAAAACTAGCTTACTTACCGGCAAAAATGCCGTGAGATGCACAGAACTGAAGAAAATTGGCATCGATTGTAGCGTGCTCTTCCTCCAGAAATTTCAGAGCGCCCATCTCCCCGTTCGAACTTTCTAAAAAGAAAGAGAACCGCGAAACGCCCTCTTTTTAAAGGCTAGAAGTTCAAGTTTACGTTTAAAATAAGTGGTGTCATGGATTCTGTCATTTAAATTATTTTTATTTGTTAAGTATTTGGTTTTAAAAAACGAGAAGCACAGCAAGACGATAAGGTCTAAAATTGAAGCGAGAAGCGCAAAAGCAGAGTGGTTTTCATACGTGAAGCGCTTAGTGTTTATATAATTTTTTTAATATAATCATATGGGTTTTTAGCATCCTCACCCAATATATATAACTTTAAATAATGTTTATATATGTTTTAATGTATAAATTATGTGTATGTATAACTTCTTTAGCAACATCTATAGCACTTTGAAGTAAAAAAAACGTCCCCTTTACAAGAAGCGCACACCTCAAAGGGATTTTTCTTAAAAAATAGTGTTTTTCTTACGCTTCTTGTACAACATATGCATTGTGTTATAAAAAGCCCCAACCCTTGCCTTAAGGATCGTCTTGCGCCTGGGCGTGCCTCAGACGCGCTTTTTAAAACCAAGGTTAAGTTATAGACATATGTATTACACGGGTTTATAAAAAAAATTATATAATAAAATTACATATTATCCTATATATAAAATTACATATTATCCTATATATTAAAAACACAATGTGATGAACAGTAAATCTGGGGCATTTTCGGTATTTCATCGGATATGATACGCGCCTTCCCCAAACAACATGCAAGAAAGTAAGGATGAGTGGCACCATGCTTAAAGCATAAAAAAGCCATTTCCATCTCTCTTCTTTCAATTTCGGGTGATGGTGGGTGGCTATCAAGGAAAGAGCGGTGGTACTGAGCGTAGGTTGTAGTGGAGGAGGTGTTCTACGATGTTGGTGGTGGTTGTGCGGTAGGTATTTTGGGAAGCGACACTTGCGAAGGTGAGGCTGATGACGATGGGTTAGGGTGGCTGTGGAGGAGTTTGTGGTGACCGATGATGGTGACAATTAGGGATTTGTTGCAAGGGATCGATGAAGCGATGATGTAGAAGGGGAGGTTGTTCTTTCGGTGACCATGTTTGGGGCAAATGGCAGGTGGGGGCTGATGGTAGGTTGTGGGTTTTTGTGAGCTTGGTATGCTCGATGGTGGTGATGATCAGACGTAGACAATGGTAAGCGTAGACAAAACAGAGGTGGTTGGTGGTTCCTAGTGATTTCAAAAGCTATGACAGGTTTTTTGCCCTTCCAATTGATGCTTCTGAAGTGATGGAGATGGTGATGATAGACTGGTAACTTTAGCTGAAATTCAACATACGTTCATGTAGTCATTTAGTTTTTGTGTCTGATTTGGGGTTTTTTGAATTCTGAATGAACATATGTCATTCGTCATGAATTGTTGTCTTGATTTGTATAGTTTGGTAAATTAGGTTCAATTTCAGATGAATGGGCTTACCCGACGAGGCCGATCTAGATGACAAAGCTAAGGTCATCGATGATGGTGCTAGAGGTAAACTAAAATGGCAGGGTCATTGGAAATCCAACGTCTAATCGTTGTTACTTCTTGTAATCACCATCTTTGATTTTTTGTATGATTTCTTTAAATTCTTGCTTCGATTTCCATAACATTCTTTAGTAATTTTGGTTAATATAATTAAGAGGCTGGTTTTAGAACTTAAGTTTCTTTGAATTCTTGATCGATCTGTTCAAATCTTTCAACATTGCAGGTTATAATTGCAGCTGTAAGAACTCAATTGAGGGTATGTTCCATGAAAAAATTAAAATTATATTTTTGTCTTTGTGTATGAGCATTTAAAGTGTCTTTTTGTGCTTTTCTTGATTGATTAGTATCGGTACATAAACAACCTTTATTTTGGTTACATATACAGAAACTTAATAAGTTAATCATAGTTGTGAAGATATCTTTTAATGAACTTGAATAAATTTTAGTAGTATTGATATATGATGGAATGATTTGTTAAGCTTCTTTCACAACTTTTAATAGTCCACGCAAGTCATTAGTTTAGGCAATAAAATAATAAGATATAACAATTTTGAAGCTTTTTTCTACCCTAACGTATATCATGGATCTAATGTATCAATGACTTCCAGATGTTATATTACATATCTGAATATCTGAAGCTTTAATAGGGGTACTGATTTCTCATATGATGTCAAAGGTGGTAGGATTTATGGGCATGTTAACATTTGCATCCATGCTATTGTTATATGAAATTTCCCGCCACAACGCGCAGGGGAATTTCACTAGTTACATATAATAATGAAAAAAGAAATGTCATCATCATCCGTCGGCGGCGTTAAAACACCTCCATGCCTTGCATTCCCTCGCCATATGACCTGGCTTCCCACACTTGAAACAGATGTTCAAACCCCATCTACACTTTTTGGTGTGTTCCTTTTCACACTTACCACACCATCTCAGCCCCGCACCGGATGTGACCATCCGTCGGTCATCCACCTGCGCACCTTTGTTGTTTAGAGTGGCCTCGCCACGTCCAACCCGCTTCCCATTCCAATTCTGATCACCACCACCTTTCTTGCCGACTTCAGCCACCACCACGGACCTTTCATCATACAACCTCCCCGCCAAGTCAACCGCCGACCTAAACGTGCTCGGTCGGGCAGCGATCATGTGCTTACGGATATTCGCCGGCAGCCCTTTGATGTATCTCTTGATCTTTCGTGACAAAGGTGTCACTTGATCTGGCACCAACCGTGCCATCTCATTGAACTTGGTGGTGTATTGCTGATGGGTCATCGTCCCCGTCTCCAACTGCAGGAACTCCCTCTCAACTTTGTCCATCTCTCGGTGAGGACATAACTCCTCAATCACCGGCCTCTTCAGCTCTGACCACTTCATCCTTCCAATTGCCCGACTACCCTCAGCTTCGACGATATTGTCCCACCAGCACAAAGTCGAGTCCACAAACAAATGGGCAGCAAACTTCATCTTTTGGTCCTCTCGGCACTCGCTGTGTAACACCCGATTATTTTTAAAAAAAAAAGTCAAAGAAAGAAAGAATAAGGTGAAGAAAAAGAAAGAAAAGGTATTTTACCCAAGTTATGGGGTAAAAAGTGTCAAAAAGGACAAAAGGTTAGAAAAGTGGGTGTAAAGTGGGCATGGCCGCCCACTCTCTTCTTACAACCCCAAATCATCAGTTTGTTTTAGAAAGTGAGTGTAGATTCGGGTTTTTTTAAGAACAAGATCTAAAAAGTCGAATTCAAGGTAAGAATTCATGGTTTTTAGGTGTTCTTAACTAGTTATGTCCTCGGGTTTATGCTTATGTGTGTTGTTATGTTCGGGTATGTGTTTTTGGTGGGTTTCTAGGTGGTTGAACTCAATTGCAAAGGTGAGTTCTAGAACCCCTCTTTTACAGGTTTTAACTAATTTTTGGGGCTGGAAATGCATGATTGAACTTTTTATAAAACTAGGGTTTCATACCCGTATGTTGAATGTGTGTATATTGCTGGTATGGTATGATTTTGGTCTATGTTCATGTTTGATGATGTTATGGTTGTGTTTATAAGGCTTAGGATGCATGATTTAAGCTTAGAACATGATAGATGGTGCTTGGGGACTGAATCTGATGTTAAGTGTGCCCTAGGATGTTCATACGCCCAACAGTAGTTCATATGCCTAAGTTTAGAAAAACTGCTTAAGTGTTGACAAATGAGGATGAGCATTGACAAATGCGGATGAGAAAGTCAATGCGGATGAGAAAGTCAATGCGAATGAGTAAGGAAATGCGGATGAGTAAGGAAATGTGGATGAGTAAGTTCATGCAACTGAACAATACAGACGAGTAAGGAAATGCGGATGAGTAAGGAAATGCAACTGAACAAATGCGGATGAGTATAAGGAAATGCGGATGAGTAAGTTCATGCAACTGAAAAAATGCGGATGAGTAAAAGGAAATACGGATGAGTAAGTTCATGCAACTGAACAAATGCGGATGAGTAAAAGAAATGCGGATGAGTAAGTTCATGCGTCTGAACAAATGCGGATGAACATGAACAAATGCGGATGAGTAAGTTCGTGCAACTGAACAAATGCGGATGAGTAAAAGAAATGCGAATGAACAAAAAGAAATTCGGATGAACAAAAGGGGAAATGTGGATGAACAAAAGGGGAAATGCGGATGAAAAAAAAGGGGAAATGCGGATGAACAAAAGGGGGGATGCGAATGAACACTTGAATATTTTTTTACTTTTTGGGGAAAAAGGTAAAATGTAGGCTTTGACTTGGGAGGTTCCCGGGGCTATGTAAGTTGACCTTTTGGGGTCATAGATGTTATGATGGGCATGTTATAAGGTATGATTGATGCTTATGCATGATGTTATGTATGATGTTATGTATGATGTATGTTATGTATGTATGATGCCCTGTATGATAATTTTGACTGTTTTATGTTTGTGTTCCTTGTTATGTATGATTATTTTCCCACGGCTTTACGTTGAATGTTAATGAATGAAATGAACGTATTATGTAACGTAAAGTGGAAGATAATCAAAAGAGAAAAGAAATGAAAGAATGCATGCATTAATGAATGAACGAACAAAAGAAAGGCTTGCAAGCAAATGTATGGAGGTTCACACTCAATAAGGAGTGTTAGCTCAACCGTGTGCGGGTTAGCTACCCCATGAGGATGCACACTGGGGCTTAATCCGTGTGATTAAGCAGATGTATGGAGGTTCACACCCAATGAGGGTTTGTCAGCTCAATTGTGTGCGGGTTAAATACCCCACGAGGATGCACACAGGGGTTCAATCTTTGTGATTGACCATATGTATGGGGTCCTTGTCGCTTAACCCTAGATGAATTGCTTGGTGCTCTAGAGGGGGTTAAGCACATGACAGGACTTAGATGGAAATGAAAGATAATAAATGTACGAAATGAACGATGACGAAGATAATAAATATTATCTATGTGTACGTACGATGTGTGATCACATTCTAAAACCTGTTATGATTGAATGAAAGTAAAGAACGGTTTTAAACGAAAGATAAAGTATGTTGTATTATAAAACTAGAATTCACTCAGCAACGCTGACTTTTTATGCATTTTTCCAGTTGGCCGGTGAGCATTGCCGAGGATGACGCGAGACAACTACTTGACATTTTGGATGGCATTCTTTTGTTAATGTTTTTGCATTGTAATGCGAACAAAAAAAATTGTGTAACGAATATTGTATTATTTTGCAAAAGCATTTATAATGAAAATGTTGTTTTTAATGTTTCCGCTGTAACGTTTATTTCAAGTTAATGTAATTATATGTTTTATGAGCAATGATTGGCCAGCTGTAAGCGTCCCGGGAACGGGGCCTTTCAAGTTGGTATCAGAGCCAAAGTTTAAGTGAAACGGGTAAATTTTCAAAATAAACCTAAACTTAAACT
>BJCM01220626.1:0-11210 GCA_018326385.1 Flaveria bidentis | reverse complement strand
ACGATGTATTATTTTGCAAAAGCTATTATATTGAAATGGAATGTTTTGTTTAAATGTTTCCGCTACAACATTTTAGGTAATATGATGAAAATATATGTTTTATGTGCAATGATTTACCAGCTATAAGCGTCCAGGGAACGTGGCCTTACAAGTTGGTATCAGAGCCAAAGTTTAAGTGAAATGGGTAAATTTTCAAAATAAACCTTAACTTAAACTGAGAACGGGGCGGAAAGGGAAGGGATGCCAATCTGAGTAGCTGCATGCCATCATGTATTTTCTTTAATGTTAACCGGTATTTTGTGTGCATGGTATGTGGTTATGTGTTGTATGTAGATTTAAATACTGATGTAGTCAGGACAGATAATGCTTGGGGTATGAAGAGTAAAGTAAGTGGCTAATCACAACTGGCCACTGTTATTAGGGACTTACTATACTTGACATAAACTAAGCTGTTCCCTTGAATGACCGTGTTGGTGTGTGAATCTTTCAGTGTGCGTGTGAATGGCTGGTGGTAGTTCTTCGAAAGCCTCTCGTGGTGGTGGTCGTGATGGGCTTGGTGCTGAGCCACGACCCAAGAGAGGAAGACCCAGAGTTGAGAAGATGGTTCATGAAGAACCTGAGACCCCTCATCCGGAGGGTGGTGATGAGAGCGCCAACTTGAGAGCCTCAGTAAAAAAGGCTATGGTCGAGGAAGTTCACCAAGTCATGCAGATGATCTTACCGTCTGTAGTGACCAAGGTTATCAAGGCGGTACGGGAAGGGGAAATGAAAGAGAGGAATAGGTCCTCGGGAGAACGGGAACATCCAGAGCCTAAAACGATTTTTTCTGATGATGAAGAGGAAGAAGAAGAGCCTGTGCAGGAGGCGGCACGAGGCTGTAATTATGGGGCATTTTAGCGATGCAAGCCCCCTACTTTTGATGCAAATGGAACTGCTGCTACTGCTCACCAGTGGGTGAGAGAAATGGAAGTAGTATTGAACATCAGCGAGTGCCGGGAGGATCAGAAGGTAAAGTTTGATGCCCATTTTTTTGTGGACTCGACTCTGTGCTGGTGGGACAACATAGTCCAAGCCGAGGGTAGTAGGGCAATCGGGAGGATGAGATGGTCTGAACTGAAGAAGTTGGTGATTGAGGAGTTCTTTCCTCATAGGGAAATGGATAAAGTTGAGAGAGAGTTCCTGCAGCTGGAAGCGGGAACCATGACACATCAGCAGTATACTACCAAGTTCAACGAGGTGGCACGTCTGGTGCCAGATCAGGTGACACCTCTGTCTCAAAAGATCAAGAGGTATATTCAGGGCTTGCCGACAGATATTCGTAGGCACATGATCGCCGCCCGACCGAGCACGTTTAGGTCGGCGGTGGATTTAGCAGGGAGATTGTATGATGAGAGGGTTGTGGTGGTGGTGGTTGAAGGTGGCAGGAAGGGTGGAGGTGATCAAAACTGGCAGGGGAAGAGGTTTGGTCGGGGTGATGCCTCGACGGGTAAGAAGAAGGCGTGGGTGGACGACCGCCGTGTGGTCACATCGGGGGCAGGTATGAAGAAGTGCGGTAGGTGTGGGAGAGAGCATAGTGGGGAGTGTAGGTTTGGGTCGAACTTGTGCTTTAAATGTGGGAAGGCGGGGCACATGGCAAGGGACTGTCATACGGTCTGGTGCTTTAACTATGGTGAAGAAGGTCACATGAGTAAGGATTGTAAGAAGCCGAGGGCTGAGGGTTCCGGGGCGAAGAAGACGGGAGGCGAAGGACTGAGGGCGAGCGCCAGGGCATTCACTATGACACAGGAGGAAGCTAGGACGGACCCTGATGTCGTGTCCGGTACATTTCTGGTGAACCAAACTTTAGCTTCTGTGTTATTTTATTCGGGTGCCAGTAAAAGTTTTATTTCTGCTGCTTTCTGTGTTAAGCTGCCTGTTAGTAGTAGATGTGTTAATGCGCCATTTGATGTAGAAACTGCCATAGGTAAGTCTACCAGGATTTTTGAGATGATAGAGAACTGTGATGTGGAACTAGAAGGTCATAAGTTTCCGGTTAGACCGTTCGTGTGACCTTAGGTGGTTTCGATTTGGTTCTTGGGATGGATTGGTTGGCGGACTCCGAGGCGAACATTATGTGTCGCAAGAAGATGATTCGTTTGACAGCGCCTGACGGGAGTTCGGTAACTGTTTATGGGGATCGGGTCACGACGATCCCGAAAGTGATCTCAATGGCGGTGGTGGGAAAGTGTATGAGGCATGGATGTAGCGCCTATTTGGCCTATGTAAAGGATGTGGATACGCCAACACCACAACTGTCTAATGTACCGGTTGTGTGTGACTTTCCAGACATGTTCCTAAAAGACATACCAGGAGTGCCACCTGACCGAGAGATCGAGTTTCAGATTGATCTGATACCGGGTGCCCAACCTATTGCCAAGGCACCGTATTGGTTGGCCCGACGGAGATGAAAGAGTTGATGGAGCAGTTGCAAGAGCTGCTCTATAAGGGGTTCATTAGACCGAGTATCTCTCCTTCGGGTGCTCCGGTCCTGTTTGTGAAGAAGAAAGACGGTAGTATGAGGATGTGCATTGACTACCGCGAGCTGAACAAGTTGATGGTAAAGAACCGGTACCCCTTACCGAGAATAGATGATTTGTTCGATTAGCTTCAAGGTGCCAGTTGGTTTTCAAGTATAGACCTTCGATCTGGTTACCATCAGTTGAAGGTGAAGGAGCAGGATATCCCTAAAACAACTTTACACACGTGTTACGGTCACTACGAGTTTCTCGTTATGTCATTTGGGTTGACCAACGCGCCAGCTGCTTTTATGGATCTGATAAACTGTGTGTGTCGGCCGATGTTGGACAAATCGGTGATTGTGTTTATTGATGATATCCTGATTTATTCGAAGAGCGAGTTAGAACATGCTAGTCACATTCGGGAGGTTTTGGAGACGTTAAGAAAAGAGAAGCTATATGGAAAATTCTCTAAGTGCGCGTTCTGGTTGTGCGAAGTTCAGTTCTTGGGTCTTGTGGTAAATCCCGACGGGATTATGGTGGACCCGGCTAAGGTGGAGGCAGTGATGCAATGGAAGTCTCCAAAGACGCCATCCGAGATTCGTAGTTTCTTGGGTTTGGCGGGCTACTACAGAAGATTCATTCAAGACTTCTCCAAGATCGCTTCTCCACTAACCAAGTTGAGACGTGAAATTTGTATGGGGTCAAGCTCAAGAGAAGGCGTTCGAAGAATTGAAGACGAGATTGACTCAAGCTCCTGTTCTGTCATTACCCGATGGAAGTGAAGATCTGGTGGTTTATTCTGATGCTTCCTACTCAGGGTTGGGGTGCGTGTTAATGCAGAGAGAGAAGGTTATAGCCTATGCATCCCAACAGTTGAAGGTTCATCAGGTCAATTACCCAACTCATGAATTGGAGCTAGCAGCCGTGGTCTTTGCACTAAAGATTTGGAGGCACTATCTTTACGAGACGAAGTGCACCATTTTCACTGACCACAAGAGCTTGAAGTACTTCTTTGAGCAAAAAGATCTAAACATGAGGCAGAGCCGATGGTTGGAGCTTATAAAGGACTACGATTGTGAGATACATTACCATCCGGGAAAAACCAATGTGGTGGTGGACGCCCTTAGCCGAAAAGAGAGACCTGATTCGGGTGAAAGCATATCAGCTGATAATGACCTCCGATGTGATGAAGCAAGTCAAAGAGTTTCAAGATGAGGAATTGAAAGAAGATCATCTTAACTCTTAGAGAATGAGAGTTCTGGGCGCAGAATTGAGTGAAAACATGCTTGGTGTTAGAACTCGATTCGGGAGGATGTGGATTCCTCGTTTTGGGGATCTACGGGTGAAGATAATGGATGAAGCTCACAAGACTCGATACTCCATTCATCCTGGTGCCACGAAAATGTACCATGATATGAAGAAAGATTATTGGTGGCCGGGTATGAAGCGCGACGTGATGGAGTATGTGAGTAAGTGCCTTACTTGCTTACTGGTGAAGGCAGAGCATCAGAAGCCGTATGGAAGGATCCAACCTTTGGATATACCGGAATGGAAGTGGGAGCACGTCACCATGGATTTCATTACAAAGCTGCCGTGTACCCCGAAGGGGTATGATGCCATATGGGTGATTGTTGACCGTCTGATAAAGAGTGCTCACTTCCTACCGATCCGCGAGACATATTCATCTGAGAGGTTGGCAGATCTTTTCATCAAGGAGATTGTAACTCGTCACGGTGTACCGGTGTCCATTGTGTCTAATCGTGACACCCGGTTTACCTCCAAATTCTGGAAGAAATTCCACGACACCATGGGGACGAGGTTACATATTAGCACGACTTATCATCCCCAAACTAATGGTCAGTCAGAAAGGACCATTCAGACATTGGAGGACATGCTTCGGGCATGTGTGATTGATTTTAGGGGAAGTTGGGATGACCGCCTACCGTTAGCTGCATTCTCATACAACAAAAGCTATCATGCCAACATTGGTATGCCACCCTATGAGATGCTATACGGTAGGAGATGCAGAACACCCGTGTGTTGGGGTGATATTGGTCAGAAGGAGTTAGGGAGCATCGAGGTGATCGAGGCTACGACTGAGAAGCTTGAAAGGATCAAAGCCTTCATGAAGGTAGCCAAAGATAGACAGAAGTCGTATGCTGATAAAAGACGCAGGCCGATGGAGTTCCAGGTGGGTGACCGGGTTATGTTAAAGGTCTCACCTTGGAAGAGTATCATTCGTTTCCGAAAGCAGGGCAAGCTGAGCCCGAGATACATAGGCCCTTTCCGAATCATTGCCCGAGTAGGAGAGATGACCTATAGATTGGAGTTACTAGATGAGTTAAGTGGAATTCACCCAACATTCCACGTATCTCATCTAAGGAAGTGCTTGGCAGACGAAGATATGATTGTTCCATTGGAAGATATCGAAGTAGACGAACGGCTCAATTACGTGGAGCAACCAGTGGCAATCATCGATCAAAAGGAAAAGAGGTTGAGAAATAAAGTGGTTCCTCTTGTGCGTGTACAGTGGAAGCACAAGAAGGGATCCGAGTCAACGTGGGAAACTGAAGAAGAAATGAGGCAGCATAACCCATGTTTGTTCGAGGAATAACAGGTTTCGGGGACGAAACCTATATAAGGGCGTGGACTTGTAACACCCGGATATTTTCTTTGAAGCCGACGAAAGAAGAAAAAGAAATAAAGTCCAAAGTTGGGGGACCAAACTTGCCAAAACGTGAGAAAGTTTGGAAGAGAAGGAGAATAAGAGGGGAGGGCAGCCCACACCCTCCCCACACCTCCAAAATTCTGCCACATAGAAGAAGAGAAGAGAGAAAAGGGAGAAAAGAGAGAAAAGGTTGGTTCGGGTTGATTCAAGAGAGCAAAATCGTCGTGTGGCGGGTCCAATCGAAGCTCTTCTCGTTGTGGTTGTTTGTGTGAGTTCTAGGACCCCTCTTTTACACGTTTTTGAATGGTTTTGGGTCTGGGACACATCTGAAATTGGGTTTTTTGAAGTGTGTGTGTTTGACCCGTTTGTGTATGTGTGTGTATGTGTATGATTCGTTTGAGTCTTGCTTTTGAGCTTGTGTGTGCTTGAATGGTGTTGTGTTATGCATTCCTAAGGTTTAGGATGGTTGATTTAGGCTTAGAATGGGTTTGGATGAGCTTGGAAGTCGAAAATAGCAGATTGGGTTCGGGATGAAATGCATTCTTCATCAGCAAGGGCTAGGCGGCCGAATGAAGGCCATACGTCCGAATGAGGTGCGATTTAGGTTCATTCACATGACTGAGAGTTCATTCGCACGATTGAGGGCCAGTCGCATGGGGAGTCATACGACTGAGGGTCCAGTCACATAAGTGCTCATCCGCACTAGCCTTCATCCGCATGAGGTCCATTTGCATTAGTTCCATTTGCATAGGACTCATCCGCATTGAGTCCATCCGTATGAGGTCATTCGCATGGGTGTTCATCCGCATTGGTGTTCATCCGCATGAGGTCCATTCGCACGATTGGGTGTTCATTCGCATAGGTGTTCAACCGCATTGGTCCATTCGCATGATGTTCAGTCACATGGAGGCCATACGACTGAAGGATGCCCATACGCCCAAATAGGGCTGTTGTACCCAAGGAAAAGCATAGTCTAATGACTGACTTTCGGGGGAAAGTGCATATGTAAGTTTTGACGTGGAAGTTCCTGTAAGTTCATGTAAGATGACTTTTGAGGTCATAGAGGTTATGTCGGGCATGATGATGATGTTGCATGTTTATGCATGATGTTGTTACGTATGGTGTTGCCTTGTATGATGATGACTATGTATGTTAATGTTCCTTATTATGATGTATGTTTATCTTTCTGTGACTTTACGATGAATGTTAATGTATGAAATGAAGTATTATGTAACGTAAAGTGAAAGATAATGAGAAGAGGAACATGATGAGTGCATGCATTAATGAATGATGAAAGTAATGAAAGTCTTGCAAGCATTGTATGTCGGGACACGACATTAAAAGGTGTTAGCCCAACAGTGTGCGGGTTCGCTACCCCGGAAGGATGCCCATCGGGGTCTTTCTTTGTGATTGACCATTTGTATGGAACCATTGTTGCTTGCCTTAGGTACTGTGACTAAAGGTGTTGGGCACCGTGAATGAAGGTCTATTATAGGCTTAGGTTCAGTACCATGAGCATGAAAGGCATAGCACATGACAATGGTATACCTGAACTTTACCTTAGGTACTGTGGCCAGATGTGTTGTGCACCGTGAATAAAGGTCTATGATAGGCTTAGGCCCAGTATCATGAGCATGAAGGGTAAAGTTCATGGTGTTGACAAAAGGAAAAGATGTACTGATGAACGAACGGATGAAAGTATGAATGAATGAATGAATGGAAGTTAATGAATGATGAAGATAATAACTATTATCTATGTGTACATATGATGTATGATCGCATGAAAGTAATAAACGGTTTTAATGAAAGAAAGTATGTTTTATTATAAAACTAAAACTCACTCAGCAACGCTGACTTTTATGTGTTTCCAGTTGGCAGGTAATGGTTGCTGAGGATGACACGAGGCGGCTACTCAGCTCGTTTGGATGGCATCCATATTTATAATGCTTTTGTGATGTAATGCAACATGGGTTTTGTAATTGAATTACGATGTATTATTTTGCAAAAGCTATTATATTGAAATTGGAATGTTTTGTTTAAATATTTCCGCTACAACATTTTGGGTAATATGATGAAAATATATGTTTTATGTGCAATGATTTACCAGCTGTAAGCGTCCTAGGAACGGGGCCTTACAACACGTGAAACATAAAACATTAAAAAACAATAACAAAGTCGATCTAGCACTCACACGTTGTGAGGCGTAACAACGTTGAACTACACACGCATGTTACGGCGTGCTAACTCACAATTTAGACCAAAATGTAAAACGGAAAATTCATAAAAGATGAAAAGTACAAAGTATTAAAGTTAATATTAAAAAAATATAGGTGTTAAATTGTAATAGAAAGAAAAGAAAAACGTAAAAATTATACAATATTTAATGCTCATTTTACGAGCATTGATGCATCAATACATTGGTAATTAGTAATATTTAAACTAGCTATTTTTTCCACCGACGGTTGCGGCGGCATTGTACACAACATGATAAAATATAAATTACAATCGATCAGACTCGTTTTCGAACTAAAATTACGTCGAAACATACAATAATTCGAATTTATACTTTCAAATGAAAAATAGTACATTTAAAAAAATATTATGTCAAAATGTAGATCAACTCAATATATATAAAATAATGGCGTGCAGTGCTATCGTCTGTAATAAAGTATAGGTTACAATCACACCCCTCGTTTGCAAACAAAAGTTTGTGTCGAAATATAGAATAACTCGATTTCGTAACGTCGAAAGCAAAATTATGAAATAAGCACGAACATAATTTATCAAAAGTTAAAGAGATCAAAGTGATATTTTCAAAGCTTTCAAAATTGATAAGATTAAAGCATCAAAATCGAAAGTTGAGGCCACCAACCTTGCAAGATGTGGTATAGTGAATATACGGAAATTTTAGTTAATCGAATATTTGAAATAGCTAATTAATCTCAACCAATAAAATTATCAATTATTTTTATTAATTAAACTAAATTTTGTATCTAGTTGTATTCAATAAAAAATAAAAATGAATTTAATGTTTCTTTCAAATTCACAGCAATTGAAAAGTCAATCTTGTGCAAGACACTTTCGATTTCCGATTACCACTGTCACCACCTTCTTCCGTCACCGCCATTGCCACCATCTTCAACATATACCACCATCATTTTCAATCACTACCACTACCACAAATATTACATCCTCATCTCAGGTTCTCTCCCGCACTCTCTCCGTCTCTCTCTAATCAGATGTGAATGACGGATTCGCTACTCCAATCGATAAAAAATGCATCGGTGTATGCAAGAAGTCAGAGTGGTCGTCGATCTATCTCTATCATCTCCGTCGACTTCATCGTCTCCCCTGAAATCATTCCTAATATCTTCATATGCTAAACTTCATATCTTTTTCTCTTCCACATGTAACACCACTAATCACAGAGGATAAACATAAATGACAACAATATGAAACTTACAGGCAAAGAATGCAATTAAGAGTACAACTATTAGCGCTTAATGTACAACTTTAATGCACAAACTCAATTGATAATTAGTATTATACAAATTAAATTAAATTAATAATAACAATAACAATAATTAAAGGAAAAAATATCATAATTTCTAGTTTATTATGAATTATTAGCACGGCAAGTGGATGAACTCTTTGTCAAACTTGTAGATAAGTTTACTATGCTACTTATCTACCAAAATAGTTTACCTTGTCTACAAAATGATTGATCTTTGTAGTATAAATACCACCTCAATGTAGAGGATAAGATGCATCTCTTTTATACACTTTCATAAGTTGTATATTTCTCTTCTTCTTGCTCTTGCAATTCTTTTAAAGTTCTTAAGGTTATAACACTAATCTTGTGTTAGTTATTGTGATATTATAACACGTTATCAGCACGAGAGCTCTTAAACTCTAATCAAGAAGACTAATTGAGCACAAAGTCTTCTACTAATCAAGGTAAGACCTTCATTAATTAATAATATATAATATCTTATATTGAGAAGATAACTAATATAAATAAAATAAGCATAAATGGGATCTTATTATGGATATTTTGATAACCATGGGACTACTAACAAACTAACTTTTATTTATGCATCTAACTTTTTGATTATATTGCTAACATTTACTTATGCATCTAACCTTTACTTAATCTTTATTTATACAACTAACATTTCCTTTTATGTCAACTAACATTTTGATTATATTGCTAACATTTATTCGTACTAACGTCTCTTATCCTAATTTGTCGTTCTTATTATGTTTTGTTTTTATAAACTAAATTCATGTTTTATAACATAATATTATACTTATCTATTTTATTTAAAAATTATTGTTGATATATACATACACGACGATTATATAGCCGTTATGAACGGTTATATAGACATTGTGAACAATCTCATAGCCATTACAAACGGTTATAATTTTAAACTATAAATTGACCACTATCAATCTATTTTCGTTTACAATAAACAGATTATCTCTTTTCTCAAGTTTATCCAAGGAAAATTTTTAAATACGATACACCTGGTTTTAATACTGGCAACCATAATGCTTATTTTAATTCTTATCCCCATTGCCGAACTACCACCCAAAGAATTTAAACTTTTCTTATTTCTGAATTTGTTTATAGCTCTACCGCTTTATTGTAAAACAATTTTTATTGATATATATGGATTCTAATAAATCTTAATATTTGCTTAATTCTTGTTTAGAAAACAAAATGTCGAACATTGCAAAAATCAAATTCCCAGCTCTTAGTATCAATGGAGAAAACTATATGTCGTGGACGACCCATGTGAGTAGACATCTTAAATCAATGGGTGTCTTAGAAACAATACAAGAGTGGAATGCTTGCTCAGAGCAAGACAAGGGGAAAGCCGATGTCTTTTTACATAAACATATTGATGAATTGTTACAATTTGAATATTCAAATTGTGAGGATCCGTATGTTTTATGGAAAGACTTACAAAGCAGATTTGATTATCAAAGGGAAGTTCTACTTCCCACTGCTAGAGATAAATGGAACAATCTCAGGTTCCAAGATTTTAAAAAGGTAAACGGGTACACATTTGCTTTGTTCAGAATATGCTCGACCCACAGCTTTTGTGGGCAAAATGTAACCGAGGAAGATATGTTGGAGAAAACTTTCTCCATATTTCATGCATCACATATAAACTTGCATCAACAATATAGGTTGCAAAAGTTTAAAAGATATTCTAATTTGAATTCATTTCTCCTCATAGCATAAAAAATAATGAGCTCTTGATGAAAAATCATCAAGCTCGCCCCACGGAATCATTAACAATTCCAGATATAAATGTTGCTACTAAAACTCTAGAAGAAAGGGGGGACGAGGTCGTGGTCGTGGTTGTTTTGATAAAAGTTACCCTAATAACCACAACCATTCTTTTAAAGGTAATAATAATCACCGAGGTAACTTTTATAGACGTGGACGTGGTCGTTGTTGGGTTTGTTGGATCATATCAAAGTAGTTTAACCATTTAAAGATGAAAACGCAGCGGATTAAAACCTTAATATAATCATTAGTAATCTGAAACTTAAGGCTCATATCATGACAACAACAAACCCAAGAACATAAGGATCATTTATATGTGAATGGACTAGCTATCAACAAGAAATAACAACCAAAACAAAGACATACAAACACCTTTGTAGAGCTGCTGAAAACCTTGACTAAAGAGGAAGAAAATGAGGTTGTTGAACGGCCAAAACACCAAGGAAAGGTGTCCTCAAGGTTCCATACCCACAAGCATCAAGCAAATACCATTCTTGCTAGGATTTGTACACCCAAAAACGACCAAGAAGGCTGCTGGAAACCGATTTTCAGCCTTGATTTTCTTCAAGAAAAGGGAGAGAGTTTGTTCTTCTTGGTCTTTAGCATGTATGAGAGAGAGAGAGATTGAATGTGCATCTAGTTCTTGGAGTATGGTACCTTGAAAGGAAACAAAAGAACACTCCCCATAAAGGGGGTGGCCGAAATAATGCATAAGGAGGGGTTTCCCCCCCCCCCCCCCCCC
>BJCM01220625.1:0-49992 GCA_018326385.1 Flaveria bidentis | reverse complement strand
AGGTGGAATAGGAGTGGATGGTGAAGGGGTGGCTATGGTAGTGGTGGTAGGAGGTGTGGTAGTGGTGGTAGGAGGTGTGGTAGTGGTGGTAGGAGGTGTGGTAGTGGTGGTGGTAGCTGTGGTAGAGGTGGTGGATGTGGTGGTAATCAGGGTATTCCTCCTCCTCTTGCTCTTCATTCCATGGGGCTGAGCCATCCGCTTCTTCCTCGAGCCCTTAGAAGAGAATGCACCCCTAGGCTGATGGGCTGGTCAGGGATGTATGTTGGATCAGTCACATTAGTACCAGCTCCCTGGACTCACCCTGGCATGCACCAACCACCACAATCCCTCTCTCAGTGGCAACAACCTTACTGGCCACTGTCCTTAGCAGCGGCTCCTCATTTGACTCTTCCTCCTCATCTGGTAGGAAGTCTTGATGGAACACAGCCCTCTCAGTTCCACCCAGAGCGGATGATGGAGATGATACATCAGTGGCAATGGCCCTAGATGGAGTCGGGGCAGTATCTCCACCATCTTCACTGTTATCGTCAGTGGGTAAAACTATGGGCTCAGTATCTGAATCACTGTCATCGTGACGCCACTTCTTGCGAGCGGGCGCCACGTAGTCTTGCTGGGCCAGATGCCCAAACAATCTCCTCACCGGGGCCTTCACCTGCTTGCCCCGGTACACCTTCACCCTCCTAAGCGTCGTATTATCCATAACCTCAAGAGTGACCGCATCAGCTCTCTCCTTTGGAAGCAAAGGAAGCTTCTGACCAATAATCAACTACAGAAAACATGGATACATACATAAGCCTTCCTTGCCCTTGGTCTCTTTATTCTCTACCATGTATGTGAAGATCATCCGAGAGAAACTGAATGAATGATTCAGTACCAGAGCAACGTATGCATTCAGGATTTATTAAAACATCTCATCAAAGCCTCCTTTCCTTGAGGCTATGAACTTGAGGATCACATGGGCCAAGTACTTGAACTAGAGGCACATGTTGCTCTTGTTGAGCACACCAGCATTAATGTCCCCAACGTACTTGATCCGAAGAAAACATCCCTAAACTGTCAGTGGATGCAGCCTGGTTGGGCAGTCACCATCCTCACCCAACTCCAAAACCCTCCTCAGATCGTCCTCGCTGATCTCAATTTCTTGACCAAAAATAAGCTCTAAATGTGATAAGGCTCAGCGGACCTGTCTACTACAACACTATCCTAGAAAGATTGCTGAATCGATCTATATGGTGTGCATGGTGTGGAGATGGCATTGAAGATCCTCAATTTGTGCAGAAATGCAATAATCCCAGTGAACTCAGTAGCGTTCCGGGATGAGGCATCAAGATGAGCACAGATGTTGTGCTTCGTGCTCATAGTCCATCTACTAGCCATGTTTCTGTAACACAAGATACATATACATTAGAATTTGTGTACATGGATGACCTTTGAATTTTAATGAACTTGAATCATTTTGTTCAGTCGTGCGAATGGATAACGCGACTGAGTCTTAGTTGTGCGATTGAGCTCAGTCGTACGATTGAGCCTGTGACTGAGCTTAGTCGTATACTGTCCCATGCGGTTGAACCAGTCGTGCGACTGAACTCATACTCATGGTTCATTCATGTGATTGAGTCATACGCCCAGCTTAATCGTGCGATTGAAGTTCATCGGCATGTCCATTCGCATAAGTCTCTATTCGACACCTTAAATTCAGTTCTTGGTCTAAACTTGATGTTAACTATTAAGTTTAGGCTCATTACACTCGACATTCAAAATAACACCTAGTAATATTTAAATCAACAAATAAGTCCATTATAGTGGTTTATTTTAAAGAGTTTGTCTAAGTTCTTGTTTTGAGCGATTTCGGACATTAGGGCTTGACTAAACCGAACATTAAAGTCAATTTTGGTCTCACATTACCTGTAGACGCAGAGAGTAATTGTTATAATCACAACCATGATGCAAAATCAATGAAATCAAATTTTGTCAGAGTATCGGTGCTTTCTGCGACTTGAGAGCAATTGAGGGGTGATAAGAATGTGCAACCGAATCCCCTCTATTTATACTGAGTTTACCTTTAGTCGTGCGACTGGACCTATTCGCATGCTTCATTCGTGCGACTACGGCTCAGTTGTGTGACTGGCTCAGTCGGTCATATCCATTCGTGCGATTGGTTCATTCTGGTGATCCAATCTCATGGATTGACCCATGCTTATGGTCCAATCGTACGTCTGGTCCATACGTATGGTTCAATCATGCGATTGGCTCGTACTCATGATCCAATCATGCGACTGGTCCATACTTATGGTCTAGTCGTGCGAATGGGCCAAACTTATGAGTTTGTCCTCATGCACTTTCAAAAACTTAACCTACTAACTATTGATAAGACGTTATGACTGATGATCATCTCAGACATGACCTTTTTAATTTGAAAAACTATTGATCACCTCAGACGTGGTCCTTTTAACTTAAACCTTATGTTATCACCTCAGACGTGATCCTTTTAATTTAAATTCCGATTGGTCACCTCAGACGTAACCCCTTTTAGTGAGTGATTCACAAATTGAATCCAGATGTATAGTCCAACTTTTACCTACCAAATGACTAAACATAAAAAAACAATTAGAAATTTAAATACAAAACCAAGACATATTTTTGTATTTTTGATTTAAGGTAGATTGAAATCTTAAGAAAAGTAACTAACAAGCACAACTTCAAGTTAATTTGATCATAACTGGAATGATTCATTATGGAATCATATAGGTATATCAAAATCATTTAGGACATTTTAACAAAACCTTTTGATGCTCGATTCTTGTTTTTACCAAGAATCAATAGCAAGTTTAGGAAATCATACTAGAGCTATAAGATGTACACAATGAATTTTGATTGTCAAGAGTTGCAACCACGATGATTATCAGTATATTTGTCCTCTTAAATCCATACACAGTTTTTTGACAAAAATTGGTGACGAGTTAGGTTTGATTATTTCAACAATCATTTGTGGATCCCACACTTATATGGTAATCAACATTCCTTAGAAGATTTTTGAGCGGTCTACGGGTATTTTGACAAGAAGAAACTATTCTAAGAGCTTTCAAAGAGATGCCAAGCCTCAGGTCAGTGCCACCGCACAGCAGATAGGCGCAAACAACAATGGATTCTAGAATATTTAGGTTATTCTTATCCTTAGGTTAGTGCCACCGCACAACAGAGAGGCACACAACCTATCTTCTTTTTAGAGCATATATATTTTTCCTTTTACACATAATGCACCAACAACATTTGTTATTAGCTTTATTGTGCTTAACATTTTTTCGTGCTTTGCTCTTTTTATGGTCATCCGCACACATTTGTGGTGTTTATTTGCTCATCACCCCTTTTTGGAAATGCGTTGATTGTGTTAACCAGGGATAAGATGGGAAGCCACAACAAGTTGAACAACTTAGTTTGAATTTAAATCACCAATGAGGTCTAATCATCTATTATGTTAAATCTACCGACACATCATATAATGGTCTAGCAATCTCTCGGTCTACTTTCTCTGTGTTGCCTCAGTAGCGTACTAGTTTTACTGTCATTTTTCCTTTTATTTTGCTTATACTTCTCAAACTCATACTTCGAATTTTGCATCTTAATCATTTAAATTCTTTTAAAGTCCCAAACTATTTGTTCCCTGTGTACTATCATTTTCCATAACCATTGAATCAATATCACAGATTTGATCTCATTTCTATTAGCCCGACTTTCCTCCTCCCACATACGTTTTTTTAAGTAATTAAACAAAGCAACTAATTTTATACTAATCTAACCTATTCTCCCCTAAAATTATAAAACCGATAATATTTTTGTGTTTTTGGATTTTAATAAACAGGAAAATAAAATAAAATAAAATAAAAAAACGTGTCGGACTATGAATTTTCTTCCTCTAAAATCACATCACTTTTATTTTCACGCCATTAACCTCTAAAAGATATAAAAACCTCGGTTTATCAAATGATTTTTTGTAGAGATCGACGCGTTGAAAATCCGTATTTATTTTAACCACATCTATTAATTGCTTTTCAAAACAGTCACGTATAAAGTGATATTTAATACTGATGTGTTTAGTTTTAGGATGTTGGACTGGATTTTTGGTGACAACAATCGCAACAAAATTATCAACAAATAGGAGTGTTAGAGAATTGCAAACCGTAGTCGCGCATTTGCTGTTGAATCCAAATGATCTGCGAACAACAGCTTACAGCAGCAACGTATTCCGCTTCACAAGTTGACAGAGCAACCGATGTCTGCTTCTTACACTGCCAGGTGACTAACCGTCTGCCAAAGAATTGACAACCTGCAGAAGTTGACTTGGAATTCATCTTGCAACCAACATAGTCCGAGTGACTATATGTTGTAAGCTCAAAATCATCGTCATGAGATACCACAACCTGAGTGTTGGAGTACCCTTCAGATAGCGAAAAATCCGTTTCACACCAATGAGATGGTTTACTTTTGGTTTTGTCTAATATCTCGAACAAAGACACGTGGCATACATGATATCAGGACAAGATGCTATGAGATACATATGGGATCCGATCATTCCTCTATACATTGTAGCATTAACCAGATCACCATTTTCATCGGGTGCCACATCTTGGTTTGTGGCAAGTGGAGTTCTAGCAGCTGAAGCATTCTCCAAGTCAAACTGACTGAGGATGTCCCCTACATATTTAGTCTGATGCAGGAAGATTCCTTTTGGTGTCTGATCCACCTATAATCCTAGGAAGAACTTCATCTCCCCCATTGCACTCATCTCAAACTCTGCTTTCATTACAGATTCAAATTCTATACATAATTCTTCATTCTTGGAACCAAAGATTACGTCGTCTACATATATCTGTATCAGTAGTAAATCACCATCTTTTTCTTTGATGAATAACGTACAATCAATCACTCCTCTACGAAAACCATGTTTCACAATATGAGTCGAGAGCTTCTCATACCAGGCTCTAGGGGCTTGATGGAGCCCGTAGAGAGCCTTGTCCAGTTTGTAAACTCTATCCTGATGATAAGGATCCTCAAATCCTTCGGGTTGATTGACGTAGGCTGTCTCACAGATTTCACCATGAAGGAATGCACTTTTGACATCTAGTTGATAAAGTTTAATGTTCATGTAAGTTGCATAGGCTAGGAAGATATGGATTGCTTCCATTCTAACCACAGGTGCAAACACTTCATTGTTATCAATGCCTTCGACTTGTCTAAAACCTTGAACCACAAGTTGAGCCTTGTTTCTGATTATGACCCCTTGGTCATCTTTCTTGCACTTCAAGACCCATATAGTGCCAATTACCTTAGCATATTTTGGTCTATCCACCAATGTCCATACTCGTAGCTTCTTGAATTATATGAGTTCTTCTTGCATGGCACTAACCCATGCCTCATCGTTTAAGGCTTCACTTACATATTTTGGATCAAATTGAGACACAAACATCGATAAGCACCATTGTGAAGATAGCCTTATTCTATGACTGAGGCATAATCAGCTGAGTATAGCAGATTTCGTGTCTGTACTCCCGATTGTACATCCCATATGACGTTCTCCAGAGGATGATATACATTTAGTCGAGATCCGGGATTGGTAGGAACTATTACTTCCTGATCCAGATTTTGAATTTCCGGTTCAGTATCTGTAGCTATTGGAGTGTGAGGTTTCGAAGTTTTAGAGGCATCAACATCTGATGCGTGTGTACTTTCAGTAGTAGGAACCTATTCCTCCTGGTCCACCTTTTCAGTCTCCACTTCTTCATCGTCAAAGGAGGAGTCGCTTACATCAAGTGCTCCCCGTAAAGGACTAGAAGATTCACCTTGTGGAACTGATGTTGTCGAGTCTAGTGATGGTGTTTTTAAGACATTGTACATGATTCTGGTCAATAACTCATCATCAGGAAGGGAATGAGGGATGTTGAAGGACTTAAAGAATCCATCATAGTCGAAGAAGAATGAGGGTCACTTACCAGCAAGGGGGGTGGTGTATCTCTGAACATCAACGTTGCACCACACTTCTACCCGACCCGTTGAGTTTTTATAAACTCTCTTGTCCGGTATATTGTATCCTAGAAAGATCCCTTCTTCAGCCTTCTCACTGAACTTCCCTGACTGAGTTTTTTTCAGCAGCATACATGGTGCGCCAAATTGTTCGAGGTACTCCAGATTAGGTTTATGTCGCTGGAGCAACTCATAACACGTTTTACCATGATGTTTGACCACCAAGAATCGATTGATGGTGTAACATGCATTTGAAACTGCCTCGTTCCAAAATTGGATAGGCAGTTTCGAGTCGGCTAGCATCGTTCTTGCTGTCTCTATCAAGCTCCTGTTCTTTCGTTCAGCAACTCCATTCATTTGTGGAGTGTATACAAATGTGAACTGGTGTACAATTCCTTTCTCTTGGCAGAACGCCTCCATCCACTAGTTCTTGAACTCCGTGCCGTTGTCTGATCGAATGTGTCTCAGTTTCAGCTTGTAGAGTTATTCCAATGTAGTTACCAGTTGTTTGAAAGATTCAAGTGTCTCTTATTTGGATTTCAGAAACATTACCCAAGAGAATCTTAGGTAATCATCAGTGACTACATAACAGTACAAATCACCAGTGATGCTTTTGGTGCTGACAGGACCAAACAGATCCATGTGTAGAAGTTCGAGAGGCAGGTCAATGGAATTTAATTTTTTTGCCTTGTGAGACTTCTTGGTATGTTTGCCTTTCTTACACGCTACACAAAAATCCAGAAGTTGAAAATTCTTGACATTTACTCCATTCACTAAACATTCTGGATTAGATGATTCATCTTCCATGGATTGATGTGCCCCATTCTCTTATTCTAGGAGATTGAGTCCCTCTCTATTGCCTTACAAGAAGCATTGATCTTTATGATTGGTTGTCGAGGCTTTTGATAAATCCAAGAAATATAAGTCATTATATCTTGAAGCTGACATTAGGATTTTGTCCTCTGGGATAATGTAATCCTTCTTCAATACGTAGCACTTCTTGTTGTCAAAAACAACTTTGAATCCTTTGTCACAGATCTGGGAGACTGAAAGCAAGTTATTCTGTAGTTGTTGAACGTAGTTGACCTCATCAAACTTGACTTTCTGGTTTCCCACTTCGCCTTGAGCGGTAATGTATCCTCCTTTATTTCCAGCAAATTATACATGTCCCCCTTTAATTTGTTTGACATTGAAAAGGAGAGACAGGTTCTCGGTCATGTGTCTAGACGCCCCACTGTCAAGAATCCATGTATTTGTGATAGCATTTTAACGGACACCCTACACATTCAAAGGAAATGATCAGTTTAGGTTTGGGACCCAAGCCTTAACCGGCTTGGGTGACCCAGAGGAATCACACATCATAAACTTAACCCACTAACCATTTGAGGGTGTGGGCATATCATTCTTCTTATTGTTCTTATTATCAGACAATAGACTTGACTTTTCTTTCCATAAGCCAGTTTTATGTAAGGCATGTTTGTGATAAACAGATGACTGGCGTATAGTTTGAACTTTAGGTTCATTAATTCTCTTTGGTGGAGTAATGGAACTCCTTTTCGAAGAGCTTGGTTTTGTATCATAAAGTTAAATTTTTTGTCTAGGAGTCTGATAATAAGAGCAGTTAGAAGAAATGTGTCCTCTATTTCCACAACTGTAGCATGATCTCCCTTCTACATGTTGAGGAAGTTGTTTATGTAGGGTTGAGTGTGATACAGGTGTGACATGAGTCTAGTTGGATTTAGTCACTAGTCGTTTAGATGTTTTTGCTTCTTTAACAAAATTAATTTTTTGCACACTTTTACCATCTTTTGCCTTTAGTTTATTTGGACTTTGTCATGAAGCACGTGTTTGGTTAACTGATTTGGTCATTTTGGATTCAGAATTGGACATGTGTGAACTTGACTTTACATTAACCTTTTCAAATTTATCATCCAAATTTACAATAGGCATCTTTTCCTTTGATTTCAAAGTAGATTCCTTCTGTTTATGGTTTACTAGTGGAATCTGGATCACTAACCAGAGGAGTGGACACCACATTATCCTTAACTGGATTGTTATTTACAGGTCTACATTTTGTATTTAACATGATCTCATGTGGTGGTGGAACTAATTTGTAACCCAAACCTTCCCCATTATTTCGTTCATTCACTAAGTGTTGAACTATATGAGAAGAACTGGTCCAACTGTGCAGTTTTTGTTTTAAAGAGTTGACTTCGACTTCTAAAACTGCCTTTTCTTTCTTTGTTTCTTCTAAAGAATTTAAATAAAACTTTATATCATTAGCTTGATTAAAAGCAACAACCTCGGTTTCCCTTAGTTGTTTACCTAAAAGTTCTATTTTTTCTTTATAACTACTCATTTTGTTTTAAAATACGATTAGCTTCTGTGCACAGTTGTAAATCATTTACTAAGCTATCATTGTGGTCTAATAACCTAGAAAATTTCAAATCAATGCTTTCTCTAAATTTGTTACATTCAATACAAGCATGTTTTTCAAAAAGTTGGTCTTTCATACTTACTTGTGAAGAATCAGTTGAATCAGCCATCAATGCAGAGTTAGACTGTTCATATGCTGGAGATTCTGAATATGTCGTTTTGAGTTCTTCTTCAATCAGGTGATTTACCACAATCATAACTTCTTTGTTATCTGACATTACTTTTTCAACTGTGATTTCACCTTCACTCGCAGAGCCATCATCTAGTCCCTCGACACAGGCAATGTTTGATTCACTCGGAGACAGAAAATGGAAGGTCCAGTCCTGCCCTTCGTCACCTTGAGAAGTCAAGGACATTGTCTCTTTGCTTGAAGAGGTAGCTCCACTCCTGTCTTTGTCTTGACGGTTGAAGGTTGAGAACGAATTTCCTTTACCTGTTTTCTTGGGCTTTACACATTCACGTTTGAAATACCCTTTTCACTAAAATTAAAGTAGGTAACTTTGGTTTTGTCAAAACCAAGGGTTGTGTCTTTTGTGGCTACTAAATTTTGTCCTGTCTTTTTCACAAACTTTTTCACCCTTCTTACAGCACTCGCCAGGGCCCACATGATATCTATTCTCTCTAGTTCATTTTCGTACACCAGCTCGTAATCTTCATATGCAAGATGGCAATTGCCAATCTTCCTTGCAACTAGACCATCATAGGAATGGACAACAACTGCTAGAAGATCCATGTGCTCCTTTGCAATTACCGAGATTCACGGTCTTCAACTTAGTAGCATTGGCTTCAGGCGCTATATATTGGGTGCAAGATGACCTTGACATTTCTGATCCTGAAGCAGTGGTTTGGGAAGGAGCTGCTGAACTAGACACAAAGGCAGTTTGAAGTGGTGCTCCTGAACTGGTTGGAGTGGGAGATGAGTTATAAAGTGAAGGATTATGGTCGTAGGATCCTTTCTGTGACCTGTAATTCATTCTCAGTTCCTCCTCTCTTAACTTTAATATGAAATCATTTATATCCAACTTTGCAAGAATATTGTTCTATCTCAGATTAGACACAAACGAGTCCCATTTCTCCAGCAAACATCTGCAAAACTAGACACTTTATCTTCCATAGACGTTGTTACCCCATGAGTGTGCAGCTCATTCATCAGCTGGTAGAATCTGTCGATAATATCATCCAAGCATTTGTTCCCTAATGAGGAGAAGTTATCAAACTCCTTCTTGAGAGCCTTTGCCTTCAAAGCCTTTAATGATGCATTCCCATCATATCTTTTCTCCAAAGCTTCCCATAACTTTTTCGCCTGTTTGTTCTCAAAGAACTGATGAAAGATATCTTTCGGTATCATTGAATGAACAGGGCATACACCTTCTTTTCAGCATCGTATTTAGCTTTCTGGTTGTCAGTCATACCTCCCAAAGTTAGCTTAACACCATCAGCACCGACTGCCATACTATAACCTATCTCAGTGGATTCCTAAAGATTGGAATCAACTCCATTTAGATAGATATCAAACCTCTGTTTCCATTGTGGGTAATCATCTAATGTTATAAGTTTTGGTGGTTTAATCTGATTCCCAATTTCATTTTCCAGAAGTAGAACGTTCTGGATGCAAGAGTCCCTTCCGCCAGTAAAAGCAAAGAACTGATCTTCCATCTCTTTAAACTTTGAACTTTAAAACTATACTGGCTCACTCGTGCGAATGGACTTATACGTATGGATCACTCGTGTGAATGAGGGGTGCGAATGAATTCAATCGTGCGATTGGATTCAGTCGTACGTATGAATTATGCGATTGGAGACAAGCGAATGGGGTTATTCAGTCGTACGAATGAGTGAGCGACTGAGTTCAATCGTGTGAATGGGGTGTGCGATTGAGTTTAGTCGTGCGATTGAGCCAATCGTGCGACTAAAGGCTGCTGTTTTTGCAAAATCAAAGTTTTTGACACTTTGACACAAAAACACAATTTTTCAAGAACCCTAATCTTCCTTATGCCGAAAAACGTAAACCTTGAGACCTGGAGATGTCGAAAACACTTTTTTACAAAAAGGTGACTCCTTTGAATGAAAAACATCATTTTTACACCGAAACTAATCGAATCATACACAAAATCAAGAGCCAAAGTTCTGATACCACTTGTTAGGGACCGTGTACGTACTGAGTACTAACTGATTATGCGTGAAACCAGATCAAATAGTGTGGAATCCTATTTGATTGGCAATCCAATCAGTGAGAACGCAATCCCGATCAATCTAACGATTAAAGAAACGTTAAGAACAAGTACAAAAAGGATCAGATGTGAACTATGAACTTGGAATAGGCTTTCTGGATGCTCTGGACGGCTAGGCTATGAGTATGTGTCAAAAGTCTCGTTTTCCACGAATTAAGTTGTATTTATAGGTTTGCAGTCTTCATTCGTGCGACTGAACCATTAGCATGGTTCAGTCGTGCGACTGACCCATGCGACTAATTCATACGCACGACTGAAAGTTCAGTCGTGTGACTGAGTTAATCTCATGTCTCACTTGTACGACTGATCCAGTCGTCTGGTTCAGTCGTGCGACTGGTTCATTAGCATGATGTATTCATGCGTATGATCCATAAGTATGGTCCATTAGCATGAATCATCATATAACAACTTCAAACCTATATAATAAGTTTATACGTATGAATCAGATATAAGTAAACATCAAAGCACAAATCATATACTATTACAATGTTTCATTACACATATGTAAGCCATGACAGACTTTTACATTTAGCACATAAACTAGGGACATATGTATCAACAACCCGAAACTTTTTCCCTTTCTCCCTTTGTTTCCTCCCTAGCCGATTGAATGGGTGAAAAATGAGGGGAGAGTGGGCTACCATCCCCTTTACACTCACTCTTCCAAACTTTTGTCCTTTTTGCCACATTTACCCCTCAATTTTGGGTAAAATGCCCTTTTCTCCTTTATTCTTTCTTTTTCTTTCTTTTTCGTCTTTATTTGGCTTCAAAGAAATTAACCGGGTGTTACACGTCCACCCCCTTATATAGGTTTCGTCCCCGAAACCTGTCATTCCTCAAACAATTGTGGGTAATGTTGTCTCATCTCTTCTTCAGTTTCCCACGTAGACTCTGATCCCTTTCTATGCTCCTACTATACACGCACAAGAGGAACCACTTTATTCCTTTACATTTTCTCTTTACGATCGATAATCGCCACGGGTATTTCCACATAATTGAGTCGTTCATCTACCTCGATATCCTCCAGTGGAACAATCATATCCTTGTATGCTAAACATTTTCTCAGATGAGTACATAGAATGTCGGGTGAATTCCACTTAACTCCTCTGGTAATTCTAGTGTATAGGCCACCTCTCCTACTCGAGCAATGATTCAGAAAGGCCATATGTATCTCAGGCTCAACTTGCCTCGCTTTCTGAGCCGAATGATACCTTTCCAAGGTGAGACTTTCAACATAACTTTATCACCCACCTGGAACTCAATGGATCTACGTTGTTAATCAGCATACGACTTCTTTCTATCTTTGGTTGCCTTCATCAAGGCCTTGATCCTTTCCAGCTTCTCAGTCGTAGCCTCGACCACCTTGACGCTCCTTAACTCTTTATGGCCAATACCACCCTAACACACGGGTGTTCTGCATCTCCTACCGTATAGCATCTCATAAGGAGGCATACCAATACTGGCATGATAACGGTTGTTATATGAGAACTCAGCTAACGGTAAGTGGTCATCCCAACTCCCTCCAAAATCAATGACGCATGCCTAAAGGATATCTTCAAACGTCTGAATCGTCCTTTCCGACTGACCATCTGTCTGAGGATGATAAGCCGTGCTAATATGTAACCTTGTCCCCATTGCATCATGGAATTTCTTCCAAAATTTAGATGTAAACCAGGTGTCACGATCAGACAAAATAAACACCGGCACACCATGACGAGTTACAATCACTTTAATGAACAGATCCGCCAACCTCTTAGATGAATATGTCTCGCGAATCGGTAGGAAGTGAGCACTCTTCGTCAAACGATCCACAATCACCCATATAGCATCATACCCTTTCCTAGTACGCGGTAGCTTCGTAATAATATCCATGGTGATGTGCTCTCACTTCCACTCTGGTATATCTAACGGTTGGATCTTCCCATACGGATTTTGGTGCTCGGCCTTCACTTGTAAACAAGTAAGGCCTTTACTCACATACTCCACCACATCACGCTTCATACCCGACCACCAATAATCTTTCTTCATGTCTTGATACATCTTTGTAGCACTAGGATGAATAGAGTATCGAGTCTTATGAGCTTCATCCATAATCTTCACGCGTAGATCCCCAAAACGAGGAATCTACATCCACCCTAATCGAGTTCTAACACCGAGTATGTTTTCACCCAACTCCGCAACCAGACCTCTCATTCTTTCGGAGTTAAGGTGATCTTCTTTCAATGCCTCATCCTGATACTCCTTAACTTGCTTCATCACATCCGAGGTCATGATCAACTAGTAAGCTTTCACCCGAATCAGCTTGGGTCTCTCTTTTCGGCTAAAGGCATCCGCCACCATGTTGGCTTTGCCCGGATGGTAATGGATCTCACAATCATAGTCCTTTATGAGCTCCAACCCTCTCCTTTGCCTCATGTTCAAGTCTTTCTGCTTGAAGAAATATTTCAAGCTCTTATGGTCGGTGAATATGGTGCACTTTGTCTCGTATAGGTAGTGCCTCCAAATATTTAACGTGAAGACCACAACTACTAGTTCCAAGTCATGAGTAGGATAGTTAACCTCATGAACCTTCAACTATCAGGATGCATAGGCTATAACCCTTCCTCTCTGCATTAACACACATCCCAACCCCGAGTAGGAAGCATTAGAATAAACCACCAGATCTTTACTTCCATCGGGTAACGACAAAACAAGAGCTTGAGTCAATCTCGCTTTAACTCCTCAAACGCCTTCTCTTGAGCTTGACCCCATACAAACCTTACATCAATCCGGGTCAACTTGGTTAGTGGAGAGGCGATCTTAGAGAAGTCTTTAATAAACTTTTTGTAATAGCCTGCCAAACCCAAGAAACTACGAATCTCGAATGGCGTCTTTGGAGACTTCCATTGCATCACCGCCTCCACCTTTGCCGATTCACCACAAGACCTAAGAATTTAACCTCGCGTAGCCAAAATGCGCATTTGGAGAACTTAGCATACAACTTCTCCCTTCTCAACATCTCCAACACCACTCGAATGTGACCGACATGCTCCTCCTCACTCTTGGAATAAATCAAGATATCATCGATAAACACAATCACAAATTTATCAAACATTGGCCGACACACTCGGTTCATCAAGTCCATAAAAGCAGCTGGCACGTTGGTCAAACCAAACGACATAACGAAAAACTCGTAGTGACCATAACTTGTGCGAAAAGCTGTTTTAGGGATATCCTATTCTTTCACCTTTAGCTAATGGTAGCTCGATCGAAGATCTATCCTCGAGAACCAACTGGCACCTTGAAGCTGATCAAACAAATCATCAATTCTTGGTAACTGGCATTGATTCTTTACCGTCAACTTATTTAGCTTACGGTAGTCTATACACATCCTCATACTACCGTCTTTCTTTTTCACGAACAGGACCGGAGCACCCCAAGGCGAGATACTCGGTCGAATGAACCCCTTGTCAAGCAACTCCTGTAGTTGCTCCATAAGTTCCTTCATCTCGGTTGGAGCCAACCGATACGGTGCCTTAGCAACAGGTTGAGCACCCAGTATCAAGTCAATCTGGAACTCGATCTCACGATCAAGTGGCACTCCTGGTAAGTCTTTGGGAAATACATCTGAAAAGTCACACACAACCGGTACATCGGACAGTTGTGGTGTTAGTGTATCCACATCCATAACATAAGCCAAGTAGGCGTTACATCCACGCCTCATGCACGTTCCCGCCACCACCATTGCAATCACTTTCGGAATCGTCATGACTCGGTCATCGTAAGTCTTCACCAAACTACTGTCAGGCGTTGTCAATCGAATCATCTTCTTGCGACACACAATGTCCGCCTCGTAGTCCGCCAACCAGTCCATTCCTAGGACTACATCGAAACCGCCTAAGGTCATCACGAATGGTCTAACAGGAAACTTGTGACCTTCTAATTCCACATCACAACCCTTTATCACCTTAGGAATCTTGGTAGACTTACCTATGGTAGTTGCCACATCAAAGGGTGCATCTACACTCCTACTACTAAAAGGCAGTTTAGCACAAAAAGCAGAAGAAGTAAACTTTTACTAGCTCCAGAATCAAATAACACCGAGGCTAAAGTTTGGTTTACTAGAAACATATCTGACAAAACATCAGGGTTCATCCTAGCCTCCTCCTGTATTATCCTAAACGCTCTGGCTCTCGCCCTCTATTCTTCCCCTCCAGCCTTCTTCACCCCTGAACCTTCAGCCCTCTACTTCTTGCAGTCCTTACTCATATGATAACTTTCCCCATAGTTGTAACACCTCATAACCCCACAATCCCTAGCCATATGACTAGGCTTTCCACACTTGAAGCAGATATTTGATCTCCATTTGCATTCTCCCGAATGCTCCATTCCATACTTGCCACACCTCTTCGATCCCGCACCAGGTCTGACCACACGGCGGTCATCCACCCATGCCTTCTTGTTACTCGTCGGGGCACTACCCCGAGCAAACCTTTTCCCATTCCAATTCCAGTCACCACCAACCTTCTTGCTCACCTCAGCCACCACAACCTCTTGCTCGTCATACAACCTTCCTGCCAAATTAACCACCGACCTAAACGTGCTCGGTCGGGTAGCGATCATGTGCCTACAGATATTCGCCGGCAAGCCCTGAATATACCGCTTAATCTTTCGTGATAGAGGCGTCACCTGATCAGGCACCAGTCATGCCATCTCATTAAACCTCATGGTGTATTGCTGATGAATCATCGTTCCCGCCTCCAGCTGCAGGAACTCCCTTTCCACCTTATCGATCTCCCGGTGAGGATAGAACTCCTCAATTACCAACTTCTTTAACTCAGACCACCTCATTCTCCCAATTGCCCGACTACCCTCGGTTTGGACAATATTGTCCCACCAACACAGAGCCAAGTCCACAAACGAGTGTGTAACAAACTTCACCTTCTAGTCTTCCCGACACTCGCTGATATCAAGAACAACCTCCATCTCCCTCATCCACCGGTGAGTAGCAATAGTAGTGCCGTTACCATCAAAAGTAGGAGGCTTGCATCTTGAAATGCCCCATAGTTACAGCCTCGTGCTGCCTCCAGTGTAGGCTCTTCTTCTTCTTCTTCATCATCATCAGAGAGAACCGTTTTAGTCACCGGTCACTCCCATCTTCCCGAGGACCTATTACTCTCCTTTCTTTCTCTTTTTCTTATAGCCTTTATGCCACTACAGATGGTAAGATCGTCTGCATGACTTGATGCACTTTTTCTATAACAGCCTCCTTTACTGAGGCTCTCAAATTAGCACTCTAGTCACCGCCCTCCGGATGAGGGGTCTCGGGTTCTTCATGAACCAGCTTTTCGGCTCTAGGCCTTCTGCTTTTGGGTCGCGGTTCAACACCACGTCCTCCGGATGAGGGGTCTCGGGTTCTTCATGATCTACCACCGGCCATTCTCTAACACACTAAAAGATTCAAACACCAACAGGGTCATTCAAAGGAATAGCTCAGTTTATGTCAAGTACAGTAGGTCCCTAATTACAGTGGCCAGTTGTGATTAGCACTTACTTTACTCTTTATACCACGAGCATTACCTATCCTGACAACATTAGTATCTAAATCTACAAACAACACATAAACCACATAACATGCGGACATAATATTGGTTAACATTAGAGAAAAATACCGGATGGCACGCAGCTACTCAGACTAGCATCCTTTCCTTTCCATCCCATTTCCAGTTTGAGTTTAGGTTTATTTTGAAATTTTACCCATTTCACTTAAACTTTAGCTCTGATACCAACTTGTAAGGCCCCGTTCCCGGGACGCTTACAACTGGTCATTCATCGCAAACAAACATATAATTTACATTAAATTACTAAAACAAAGCAGTGAAAACATAAAAAACAACATTTTCACTTCATTATAAATGCTTTTGCAAGTTAATACAACATTCATTATAAAACATTGTTTGTTCGCATTACAATGCAAAAACATTAAACAAAAGAATGCTATCCAAAAAGAGCCAAGTAGCCGCCCCGTGCCATCCCCAGCAACCATTACCTGCCAACTAGAAACACAAAAAGTTAGTTTTGCTGAGTGAGCTCTAGTTTTATAAAAACATTACATTACCTTCCATTCGTTAAAACATTTTCATTACTATCGCACGTGATCACACATTGTACCTACATGAAGGTAATAATTATTATCTTCGTCAATGTTCGTTTCTTACATTTCACACGTTTCGCACATTTCGTACATTTATAATCTTTCACTTCTATCTAGGTCCTGACATGTGCTGAACCCCCCTCTAGAGCACCAAGCAATTCATCTAGGGTTAAGTGACAAGGACCCCATATCGCACGTATGGAGTAGTCACCAGGACTGACTCCCTTTGTGTGTGTGAACTCTTATGGGTTAGCCAAAATCGCACATTGTATAACACACAGTAATTAGGAAATCGCACATATTGGAGCAGTCACCAAGACTGAACTCTTATTATGTGTATGAACCCTTATGAATTAGCTAAAATCGCATGTTGTAGACACACACAGTTGAGCTAACAACTCTCAATGAGTTGTGAACCTCCTTTCATTTGCTTGCAAGGCTTTTCATTCGTTCATTCGTTGTGTTCCACTTTCATTATCTTAAATTTCTCACTTTGTTAAGATAATACTTTACGTTCATTAACAATATCACACCATGTAATGTCACATCATCATACGTAATAAGGAACATAACATACACTCATACAGTTATACATAATCATCGAACATCATCAATTGCACATCATCATGCATAGGCACCAATCATACATCACATCATAAATCATCCATCACATCCTCTATGATCTCAAAAAGTCAACTTATAAATCCCCCGGGAACCTCCCAAGTCAAAGCCTACATTTACTCATTCCCCTAAAAATCAGAAAATAAACTATGTTCTTTTGGGCGCATGAGCCCTATTTGGGCGCATGGGTGCTCTTCAGTTGCATGGCCTTCCAGGCGCATGAGAACACTTAGGCGTATGGACTCTATGGGGCGAATGAACACTTAGGCGTATGGAGAGTCTCCAGATGCATGGGCACTATAGGGAATATGGACTCTCAGTCGCATAGCCTTTAGTCGCATAACGTTCAGGCGCATGGTGTTCAGTCGCATGACTTCCATGCGTATGAACCTCAGTCGCATGGCATTCAGGCGCATGGACTTCAGTCGTATAACATTTAGGCACATGGCCTTTAGTTGCATGGCCTTTAGTCGCATGCCTTTCGGCTGTATGGCCTCTAGTCGCATGCCATTCGGTCTCATGGCTTCCAATCGCATGAGCCCTAGCTGGGTATAGAATGCAGTCTCTTCGAACCTGAACTGCAGATTTCGGCCTTCGACCTTTTTCTAACCTGATCTAAGCTTAAAAAAACCATCCTAAGCCTTAGAAACACCACCATAACATTATCCTCAGCATAACCAGCCCAAAACCGAACCCCCACCCGGTCGCACACCACACACATCACACACAAACGGGTTCAACACCCAACACAATCAAAAACAATTTATGTATGCATTCCAGTCCCAAAATCAGTCAAAATCATGTAAAAGAGAGGTCCTAGAACTCACGTTAACAGTACCTTCAAGTAGAACTTCCCACCAACCCGCTTGACTTCGAATTTTGCACCTTGATTCTTCAAAACCCGAAACTTTTGCCCTTTTCTCCCTTTTTCTCCTCCCTGGCCGATTGAATGGTTGAAAAATAAGGGGAGAGTGGGCTGCCATCCCCTTTATGCCCACTCTTCCAAACTTTTGTCCTTTTTGCCATATTTTACCCCTCAACTTTGGGTAAATTGCCTTTTTCTCCTTTATTCTTTCTTTTTCTTCTTTCTTTGGCTTCAAAGAAATTAACCGGGTGTTACCAAAGATTCAACATGATTGATTGTAAGGTTACTAAGACACCCATAGCTAGAAACCACTCCCTTGGACCTGATCTTGAGGGGGAGTGTGTTGATGAGCTTCTCTTCAGGGCAATGATTGGGTCTCTTATGTACCTCACAATTAGCAGGCCTTATATCACGTTTACCACATGTATTTGTGCAAGATATCAAGCCAACCTAAAGATGTCACACCTAATCACTGTCAAAAGAATTCTAAGATATCTCAAAGGTGCTCCATCACTTGGCCTTTGGTATCTAAAGAACTCTGACTTCAATCTGTATGCTTATACAGATAGTGATTATGATGGCTGCAACATGACTGCAAAGTCTACATCAGGGGGTTGTCAATTTCTTGGTGGAAGGATAGTCTCTTGGTAATATAAGAAACAATCATGTGTATTTGCATTAACTATTGAGGCTGAATACATTGTTGCTGCAAGCTGTTGTGCTCAAGTGCTTTGGATTCAAAATCATATGATGGACTATGGATTCAACTTTAAGGAGACTCCCATCCACAAAGACAACAATGGTGCTATCTCAATCATAGAAAATCATGTGCAGTACTCAAGGACAAAGCATATCAATATCAGGTATCATTTGATTAGAGATAACTTTATAAAGAAATATATCAAACTAGTCAAAGTTAACACAAATGAACAATATGCTGATCTGTTCATCAAAGCTTTTGACGAACAAAGATTCAAATATCTTCTATCAGCTATTAGGATGACTAACTTTGAGTAGCTTTTCTTAAAACTTAATCATATTATTTCTACAACATGTGTGTCCTAAGTTGTCTATTTTATCACCTTCATAAGCCCTTGTTCTCTTTGGAAGTAAAATCTTTTTAAAAGACATTCCTTAGATTTTTGAAAATTTTGATCTCTTTATTCTTTGAAAGATTTAAAAATATCTTCAGAAGAAACTTATGTCTTAGAAAACAAATATCTACTTAAGTAGTTTTACCTTCAGGAGAAATTTCTTAAATATCTTATGAAGCTTAAAATCAACTTAAATACTTGTATGTTTTATAAGAACAAATTTTCTTTTAAAAGCAAATTTTCTTTCGGAAGTTTTTTATTCTTCTTAGAATAAACACTTTGACTTCTAAATCTCTTCCGAAGCAAAATTCTTAAAAATATTTGAAATATCTTCCGAAGTCAATTTGTCGTCGGAATCTTTCATTCAAGAACTTCCGAAGCAAAATAACCTTCGAAAGATTTCTCGACTTCCAAGAAAACTACCTTTTCAGAGGTGGGACCGACATCCGGATTTTAAAGTTTATCCTCTTTCATTAACTTTGTCTTAGTTCCTTTTCACATATAAACCCAATGGTTCCCCCCTCTTTCACTATCTTCTTCATTTGCATTATTTTTTTAACCTAAATTCTTTCAAAATCGCCTTTGTTCTTCATCTTCCTTCACCCTTAAGCTTCTCAAAATGGCCAATCTAAATCTCAGAAAAACCCTGATTTCTCCATGCAACTTCACAGGTAACACAACTAGGTTGCTCTGTTGAACTCTGAGAAAGATAATAGTTTCTCAGAGGTTTGCCATTTTCTGGCTCTATCAAACTACTTAACCTCCCTTACCATTGATCCTACTCTTTATGAGGATCACTTGCTTGAATTTTGGAAGACCTGCCAAGATGTCATATGGATGGGGAGAAGGCATTGTCGGCCCCATACACTCACCCATACAAGAGGAAGTGGATACTAGAGCTCCCACTTCTCCTAAGGAGCAAACCACTCCCATCTCTTCAAGGATCAATGTTGAGGTTCTTCATGCTTAGTCTGATGAGCTCAGAAGCCCAACTGCCTTAAGCCTTCACTCTGAGTCTCAACACTTAGGTGAACAACCTTCAAGGGATAGTTACCATCCCTAGCCTCTAGACTTAAACCACCTAATTCCCAACCTTGACTTCTATACTGATGAAAATTTAGGTTTCAAAGAGTACCATAAGTCTCTTTACTCCTCCCCTACTCAAAGAGAGATGAATGCTCCTGAGTCACCTATGTCTATCCCACATTAGTCACCTATTACTGAGGTGGATACTTCTGATCCTGTTTTGAAAATCCATATGGAAGAGGCTCTCACTTCAGTAAGTGATTACATCATTCAGACCTCAACCATGGCAACTCAGCCCATTGACACTTCAACTGAAGTTGCCATTGAGCAGTGGAAAACCAATAGCCAAGAACTTCATGCTGGTGGTGAGAGAGAAGACTTTGGTCCAATTCTCTCATCCCCCATGATTCTTTTGATGAAAATGAGGGGAATTGAAGGCTAAAGGTGCAAAAACTATCAAAACATGCACCTACCTAGTCTTCAAGTTTAGTCATCTTGAATCTCAGGTGACTACCCTGCACAACAAGGTCAATGATCAGCAACTTGAGATATCCTATCTTAAGGAAAAACTAGTTGGGGGACCTTTAAGAAAAGCTCAACCAGGAGCAAAAGAACCTGTGAATGTGATTGATCTAACCTTTAGCTCAACTATGCAAGTGAATGATGCTACCAAAAGGTGGAGAAAGTCATCACAAACACAAAACCTGGGAGTTCTTCATAGAGTATGGACATTGAGGACTTACCATCTTCACTTGCAACTATCCATACTCAGCAACTGTCTCAAGTTCACATTGATGTGGACTCTATAGACTCCTTCATTCAGAGTCTTTATAAGGAAGGTATACCAAGGGCACTGTCATCTCCACCTCAAGGGACTTCTAACTACATCATAGGGTGGATGTATGATACAAACAGAAGAGCCCTTATTATTCAAAGAGTTCAAGGGTAGCAAGAAGTCTTCAACTTTCTAACTTTGAACTACTATAAAGGACTTGACCTGATCAACATGCCACTTGTCAATCCAAGATAATCTAGACAAGTTGATAGGCTGGCACAAAGAATTCATGATAGAAATACTGAACAATTCAATCTAAAAAGGAGTAAAAAGGAGACAAAGGCAATTAGGTAATACTATTGATCAATTGGATGTTGAGGCAGATCCTAAGATTAGCTTTGAAGGGGAAACCTTGACTAAATGCCCAATGGTAGAACCTGAGAGCCCTAACACACCTACAACTACTTCAGCAATTCATTCCCTCAGTGAAGCACTTGCTGGTGAAGGTGTATTACAACCTTTCTCTGGCAAGAGCTTGGAGGCTACACCAAGCAATGAAGGCCAAAGCTCTCTCCACCATGATTCACAAAGATCTATGAGTGACAAATAGAAAAGGAAAATAACTTCTGAGGAGATTAAGGAGGAGAGAGAGAGAGAGGAAGAGGAAGCTAAGCGGAGAAAGTTCCTTTGGTTCTGCAGGATTCATTGAAGCTGCAATCAAGGTTGTCCCCAGACCAAACACTCAAGATGATAAGTTAAGGGTAGTCAGGATTACTTACCTGCAAACCAAGAATTATGACATTGATGATATTATATCTCTCCCCTTAGAGTAACATAATGAACTGACTGACATGGAATTGTCAAGAGAGATAAAGGAAGTAGAGGATGAAGAGATACTTCTCCAAATCAAAGAGGAGAAGAGACAAAAGAGATTGTACAAGCATGTTCCAAATCTCTCCCAGTTCAAGAAGCCCTGCACAAGAGGTTGTGGCTCCACAAGAACCTTAGGTAGACAAAGAAACAGATAGGCAAAACATGATCAACTACCTGAGTGCCACAGGTCTCTACGAGGCATCTGCACTTCTTCCCTTGTCCTTTGAGTATATAGATTTTGAGTATCTTAAATAGCTTGAGCTTGAAGTACTTAAAGAAAAAAACAGCAAAAAGAAAGATGAGGGAAGATGTTGCAAGGTCAAGAGAAATCATCCAGAAGAGCATGAAGAAGTCTGCTGACAGACAAAGGATGATGAACTTCTTGAAGCTGTATGGATTCTCCGAAAGGAGACTTGACCCTATGTCTCTATCCACAATAGATGAGCACATCAGGGTAATCAAGCAGAAGATCAAAAAAGGAGAGCTACATGACTTACACTCCCCTCCAAGTGAAGTTCTTCTTGAAGTGGAGGTTAAGGTTGAACAACCTGAGACAACACAACTCGAACCTCCTACTGAGCCTCAGCAAGCTTCATCTTCTGATCCATAGCCGGGTCAAACTCCTTCTCCTTCTAAACCTGTGAGGGAGGAACACCCAACTGAGCAAGACAAGACTGATTAACAAGGTGCTGCAGACTACTCTTCTCAGTTAAATTCATCAAAGAAGAGGAAGAGGATGACTTCTAGACCATGATTAAAGAAGAAGAAGTCTAAACCATCCACCTACATCCTTTAGGGTGAATCAGATCAACCTGACGAAGTGCGTGAAGAGGTGAGAAGATATCAAGGTGATTAGAGATCAAGGTGGTATGAATGTGTACACATGACAAGACTTATTCAACCTACCTCTGCATGATCTCTTTGAGATGAGAAGATATCATGAAAGTTTGAGTGATCCTAATCATCTAATGAAGAACGGATTGGTCATCATCATGATAAGGACTATCAACTGATGAAGATCTTCAAATCTTTTGGTAGCATCAACCTAGTGGGAGTTTGTAAGGATTCAAATAAGCCTGATGCAGTCAAAACATTTAAAGAATCCAAAGTCTCTTTGCATGCATGCATTAAATGTACTGAAGTAGAAATGCTTCAGAAGTTTTACATCTTACACAAGAAATATTTCAAATGTAAAATCTTCCAAAGCCAAGACCAATATCTTCCGAAGCCAAATATGAAGTCTTCCGAAGTTTCAAAGACAAAGTCTTCAGAAGCCAGTTTATGAAGACAGATTTCTTCCGAATACTTTTATGTACATACTATTAACTAATGTACTTTTCCATAAAGCTGACCACCTTTTCGCTGCAACTCTGTTTGACTCACCAACTTTCATAAGTTGGTGAAAAGGTCCATGCTTTTGGAAAACTATACATTGAGTTCTTAAGTCTGAGCTTTCTACTTTATGTATTTAATCCATTTTGTAATACATTAGGATGTGAGCTATGGCATGTCATAGTCACAAGTCAAAAAGCTATCTGACTTTTGACTCTACATTTGATTTTGTGGTCTAGTCTTATGTATCCAGCTGGCTTTCAAAGTATCGCCGGCTGTAGGATGCAGTATATGTATCTCAAGTACTTATAGCTTTCTATAATGCTTTTGTAACACTTTATAATAGAACTTGAGAAGCAATATACAACATTCTTGAAAAAAAATACTTGTGTTGTTTGCTATCTTGTTCTGTCTCTCATTTACTTGTGTTCTTAGCATCCTTACTTCAGTTAACCAGATCCCTATTTGATATGTTAAGCATTCTAAAGAACTCTCCTCAATTGTGTTGTTATGTTGTAAAGTGCATCACCCTAACGGTCCTACACCACCCTACAACACCCTTGACAAATCTCCACCATCACAACCTGTTAGCCACCACAGACTTACACGACCGACATAATTTCACCCAATAGCAACCTGATGAAACCAATTGATTTTAAATTAGGGTTCCTCATGTCAATCAATTGTCACCATGGATCAATCAATTTTGTTTAGATCTGAGCATATCACCGCATGTGATGGTTATAGAAGTGGGTATGAATCGAGGGAGGTAGAAAGCTTGAGTTGTGATTTTGAGATTCTATCTAGATAAGAAAGGAAATTGAGGGGGGTGAGCTGAAATGGGGGAAGTTAGTGGGGTGGAAAAACAAAAGTGATGGTGAGCTGAAATAGGGGACGATGGTGTAGTGATAGTGTAAGATTACGATGATATTGGTGGCGTTGGTTGTGCATGGTGGTTATACAAGGTGGTTCTTGATGGTAGGGAGAGGTAGTGGGGTGGGGTGGGGTGGGTTATTGGTGTCAAGATAAAGATGACCGGTCTTTTGAATTAATAAATAAGTTTGAATAAATTGTAATAATAGTCCTTATTAGTAAATTGACTGAAATGCCCTTAATGTTAACAGAAAAAACTTAACGGTGTTACAAGGTTTGAGTTGATTTAAACGAATTGCAAACTACAAGGAGTTCTCTTACTTTTTTAAATATTCATAACTTTTATATATGACATTATTTTTTATAAGAATTACACCATAAAAACGAGGGTTTATTCTTTAAAACGAATATAGTATTGTTATGTAAACGTATAAAAATTGTGTTTTAAGCTCATAATCTAGATGTTGTGTCTTTTTCTTAGTTATTGTGATTTTCTGAATACTAATGTGTTTTTCTAAATACTATTTTTTTTTCTAAAATAATAAATTTTAAAAAAATATAATGGTGGAATAACATATTTTATGTATCTCTAATATGGAAAACACAATAATAAGTAACTAATTAATCAAATACATTATAAACTATGACATAATAACAGAATGTCTCATTGTGTTTTATTATCGTCATTGTGTTATCTTGAACACTATGAGTATTGAAAAATATATTGGTGAAATGAGATCATTATGTACTTCTAATTGTAAACACGTAATAATAGATAACAACAAGTTTATACAATCTATAAAAAACAATAATAAAAAGAGCAGATTGTGTTATTTTTAACACTATGAGTTTTAAAAAATACATAGGTGAAAACACGTTATTATGTAGTTCTAATCATAAAACACCATGATGGATAACAACTTTATATAATCTTTAGAAACAATAAAAAAATAACACAAAATATCTAAAATGTAAAACACAATTATAAATACATTTAAGAAATGATATAAAATATATGACAAAATGAACATATAGGACACAATGAGTTAACATATTTGACACAACAATCAAAATCCAATCTTTAAAATAATAGAATAACGTGTGTCAAGCTCACAATTATTATTAGGTTTTTTAGATTAAATACTCCTTATGCCTACACCCAAATAATTAATAAACTAATAAAAATAAGAGTAAATTATAAATATTATCCTTTAAGTATTGTAAAAGTTATTTATCTTATCCTTAAACTTTGATAATTACATTGAACGTCCTTTATTTGAAAATTTATCATGTTTTTATGTCATTCAACTAACTGAAGTTAACTTTTTCTATTAATTTTATGCAAATAACAATTTTACCCTTATAATACAAAGGACACAATGTGTAATTTTCATTGAATATCTTTTTTTTCTTTCTCTTTTTAATTACTTATACTTGGTGATTTATTTCATTTTACTTTATCACATTTGTTTATAAACTAATTAGTTTTTGTACATTCAATAATCACCTCCTTAATCTTGTAATGCACTCTTCTTCACAATATAACCAGTCTATCATCCTCATATCAGGCTAGATTCAACTCGTCCTTTTTCTCCCACTTTGGACACTTCGATATGTATTACCTATGTTCATTGCATTTATAGCACCTCATGTGGCCATTGTCCCATTGTACTCGACCATCTTCTCGACATTTCTTGGAGCCCCGGACTCTACCTCGGCTACGTCCAAGATCTTCTCAATTCGAGTTTCCACAACCACAACACTTATACTTGTCTTCCTTTGCCTTTGTTTTTTTCATTCAAATTCATAAAATAAAAGTTGATTTTGGTCAACTTGGATCACCTCATCCTAGACCCTTTTCTTCAAAAGCTTTAAGTTGGCCCACAACATTAGAGTTTGAATTTTTGCGTCTTGTTTTTTATCCATGCCCATATGACCAGTTTTAAGAACATCCCACATCTCCTTCGTGGTTTCAACATTCACTACTTGTATTATTATCTCCTCTAGTATAGATTGAAACAAGAGACCAATTGCAATAGTATTCTTTTTAGCATCTATATTGGTTATTGTTTCGATTTGATCCCACACCCCGTGAACATTGAAGATAACCCACATCCTCGTGACCTATATTATGTAATTTGTAAAACACTATTCTACCAAAGGTTAAAAACTTTGCTTAAAAGTATTACGTGCAAACATGTTTTGCTACCTTTCACCTGTTGTTTAACAACCTTTGATTAATACCTTCCAGTTGTTTAATTCCTCTTTGTTCTTTGATCAACTAAACTAGGTTAATAAGCTTGTTGATTTTTTCTCTAATCACGACTTGTTTGTGCAACCCTTTCGATCCTCGAGAACATCAAACATCTACTCCTTTGATCAGAAGAACAAATCTCGTCTTGGTCTCCAATCTTTTCCTTCATATGAGCTTTACCAAGCTTTGATACTAATTGATAGTTATCAAGCAACAAGATAAAGGAAATAACACATAAATTTTGATTTCAATCTAAGTTTGATTCTCATATTTAATAAAAGTGAGACTAATTACCATTTGTGACAACCTTAAAAGCTAAGGTTAGGTAAACTAATATCTTAAGAAATTTTTATAGGTTTATATTTATATACTCCTTATGAATTTTATATGTTTTGGTGATTATGCATATGTTACGTGAACATGGATGCAATATTTATGTATGCATGTATATGAATACTTGTGAACTTTATGATCATTGAACCATGAATGTTAGTTACCAATCATAAGACTAAGTGATTAATTGGCTTAATATTAGATGCTTTAACTTTTGTAATGTATTAAATATTTAACATTAATCAAACATCACCAAAATAAAATTACATCAAGAAACTTTGTATCAAAACCAAACTAATCCTAAACACTTGAACACTAAACTAAAACCCAAACTTTATACTTGTAATTGGTTCATTAGAATGATTACTAACCTAGATTAGTAACTAATTAACTAACTAACCTAAACTTAATTACTAAGAAACTAACTAACACCGAATGATGACACCTAGCCCTACATACACTTATCACCCTCCTAAACTTGACACATAACCCCTAGGATTAACACCTCACTACTCTAGGTTTAGATGTAATGATGAAGAACATGATGATCTCCTGGCTTCCTTGTACCCCTCGACCATGGAAATAATCCACACCACCACCGTTGTCGACCAAAACCCACAACCATCTCCATCAACCGCAACCACCGCAACCAAAGCAACATTCTCACCTTCAATGTAAGGCCCCGTTCCCGGGACGCTTACAGCTGGCCAATCATCGCTCATAAAACCTATTATTACATTAACTTGAAACAAATGTTGCAGCGGAAACATTAAAAACAACATTTTCATTAAAAATGTTTTTGAAAAATAATACAACATTCGTTACAAAACATTATTTGTTTGCATTACAATGCAAAAACATTATACAAGGGAATGTCATCCTCAACAACTATCACCTACCAACTAGAAAATGCATAAAAAGTCCGCATTGCTGAGTGAGTTCTAGTTTTACAAAAAACATTATATTACCTTTCATTCGTTAAAGAATTTTCATTACTATCGCACGTGGTCACACATCATACGTACCTCAAGGTAATAGTTATTATCTTCATCATTGTTCGTTTCGTACATTTCACACGTTTATATCTTTCACTTTTATCTAGGTCCTGTCATGTACTTAACCTCCCCTCTAGAGCACCAAGCAATACGCCTAGGATTAAGCGACAAGGACCCCATAACGCACATACGAAGTGGTCACCAAGACAGACTCCTCCTGTGTGTGTGAACTCTTATGGGTTCGCCAAGATCGCACGTTGTATAACACACAGTAATTAGGAAAACACACGTATTGGAGCAGTCACCTAGACTAAACTCTTACTGTGTGTATGAATGCTTATGAGTTAGCCAAAACGCACATTGTAGACACACACAGTTGAGCTAACAAATCTCAATGAGTTGTGAATCTCCTTCCAATTGCTTGCAAGGATTTTTATTCGTTCATTCATTATGTTCTACTTTCATTATCTTAAATCTTTCACTTTACTAAGATAATACTTTACATTCATTAACAATATCACACCACGTAAAGTCGCATCATCATACGTAATAAGGAACATAATAAACATATCAACATAAGCATAACATCATCATGCAATTATACATAACCGTCATACATCAATCACATATTAATCATACCTCAAATATGCCCGTCACATCATCTATGACCTCAAAAAGTAAACTTTCATAGCCCTCGGGAACCTCCCAAGTCAAGGCCCACATCTACCCATTTCTCCGAAATCAGAAAAATATATTGTCTTCATCCGCATTAGCATGTTGTTCATCCACATTAACTTGTTGTTCATCCACCTTAACATGTTGTTCATTCGCATTAACTTGTTGTTCATCCACATTAACATATTGTTCATCCGCATTAACTTGTTGTTCAGCATTGACTTGTTGTTCATCCGTATTAACATGTTGTTCATCCGCATTAACATGTTCTTCATCCACATTAACTTGTTTTCATCCGCATTAACTTGTTGTTCATCTGCATTAGTATGGGAACACTTAGGCAAATTCGAAAACTTAGGCGCATGAGCCCTATTTGGGCGCATGAGCAGCCTCATTTGCACCTAAACATCAGATTCCAGTCCCCAAACATCAGCTATCATGTTCTAAGCTTAAATCTTACATATCCCATACATAGCCATAGAAACACAACCATAACCACATCAAACACATACATAGCCCAAAATCAAATGCCACCCACAACATACACACAAATATACACACGGGTATAAAACCCATTTAAATAAAAACATTCATACATGCATTTCCATCCCTAAAGCAATTAAAAACATGTAAAAGAGGAGCTCTAGAACGCACCTTTGCAACTCTTTGGGTAAGACTTCTTCAAACCCATTTGCAAATTCAGTTCAAACACCTAAAATCCACCGAACACACCCAACCAAACATATAAACACACATAAGCATATAACCAAGGCAAGGTCGGTAAAGAACATCTTAAAACCATGAATTCTTACCTTGAATTCGAACTTTTCTTGTTGTTCTTCTTCAAATACCCAAGAATTTCTTCTCCTCTTCGCTTTCTCTCTCTAGAATTCCGAATGATGTGGGTGTGTGGACAACATGGGCGGCCATGCCAGCTTTTACACCCACTTTTCAAACATTTTGTCCTTTTGTATACTTTTTACCCTTCAACTTCGGTAAAATATCTTTTCTTTCTTTTTCTTCACTTTATTCTTCTATTTGAGCCTAAAAAAATAACCGGGTGTTACAAGTCCACCCCCTTATATAGGTTTAGTTCTCGAAACCTGTTATTCCTCAAACAATCATGGGTAATGTTGTCTCATCTCATCTTCAATCTTCCATGTAGAGTCAGATCCCTTTCTGTGCTTCCGTTATACACGCACAAGAGGAACCACTTTATTCCTTAACCTCTTCTCTTTACGGTCAATGATCGCCACTGGTTTGCTCCACATAATTGAGCCGTTCATCTACCTCGATATCTTCCAGTGGTACAATCATACCTCGTCTGCTAAACACTTTCTCAGATGCGATACATGGAATGTTGGGTGAATTCCACTTAACTCATCTGGTAACTCTAGTCCATAGGCCACCTCTCCTACTTAATCAATGATTCGGAAGGGCCCTATGTACCTTGGGCTCAACTTGCCCCGCTTTCTGAACCGAATGATACCCTTCCAAGGTGAAACTTTCAACATAACTCTATCACCAACCTAGAAGTCAATCGGTCTATGTCGTTTATCAGCATACGACTTATGTATATCTTTGGCTGTCTTCATAAGGGCTTTGATCCTTTCTAGTTTCTTTATCATAGCCTCGACTACCTCGACGCTCCCTAACTCTTTATGACCAATATCACCCCAACACACGGGTGTCCTACATCTCCTACCATATAGCATCTCATAAGGGGGCGTACCAACACTGACATGATAGCTGTTGTTATATGAGAACTCAGCTAACGGTAAGTGGTCACCCTAACTTACTTCAAAATCAATGACGCATGCCCGGAGCATATCTTCTAGCGTCTGAATGGTCCTTTACGACTGACCGTCTATCTGAGGGTGATAAGCCGTGCTAATATGTAACCTCGTCACCATTGCATCACGATCATACACAATAGACACTGGCACACCATAACGAGTCACAATCTCCTTGATGAATAGATCCTCCAACCACTCGGATGAATATGTCTCGTGGATCGGTACTAAGTGAGCACTCTTCGTCAGACAATCAACTATCACCCATATAGCATTGTACCCTCGCGTAACTAGAACGCGCACTTCGAGAATTTGGTATACAACTTCTCCCTTCTCAACGTCTCCACACCTCCTGAATGGGCCCGACATGCTCTTCCTCGCTCTTCGAATAAATCAGGATATCATCAATAAACACAATCACTGCTTTATCCAACATCGGCCGACACACTCGATTCATCAAGTCCATAAAAACAGATGGCTCGTTGGTCAAACCAAAAGACATAATGAGAAGCTCGTAGTGTCCATAATGTGTGCGAAAAGCTGTTTTAGGGATATCCTGCTCCTTCAGTTTCAACTGATGGTAGCCGGATCGAAGATCTATCCTCAAGAACCAACTGACACATTGGAGCTGATCAAACAGGTCATCAATTCTCAGTAACGGGTACCGATTCTTCACTGTCAACTTATGCAGCTCACGGTACTCTATACACATTCTTATACTACCGCCTTTCTTTTTCACAAATAAGACTAGAGCACCCCAAGAAAAGATACTCGGTCTAATGAACCCCTTGTCAAGCAACACCTGTAGTTGCTCCATCAATTCCTTCATCTCAGTCGGAGCCAACCGATACAGCGCCTTAGCAACAGGTTGGGCACTCGGTATCAAGTCAATCTTGAACTTGATCTCGCGGTCTATTGGCACTCCTAGTAAGTCTTCAGGAAACACGTCCGGAAAGTCACACACAACCGGTACATCGGTCAGTTGTGGTGTTGGCATATCCACATCCTTCACGTAGGCCAAGTAGACACTATAACCCATGCCTCATGCACCTCCTACCACCACCGTCGAAATCACTTTCGGGATCTTCGTGACCCAATCACCGTAAACCGTCACCAAACTCCCATCAGGCACTGTCAAACGAATCATCTTCTTTCGAAACACAATGTTCGCCTCGTAGTCCACCAACCAATCCATTCCCAGGACTACGTCAAACCCGCCTAAGGTCATCACGAATGGTCTAACAGGAAACTTGTGACCTTCTAATCCATGTCACAACCTTCGATCATCTTAGAAATCCTGGTAGACTTACCTATGGCAGTTTCTATATCAACGGGCACATCTACACTCCTATTACTAAAAGGCAATTTAGCATAGAAAGCAGTAGAAATAAAACTTTTACTAGCACCAGAATCGAATAATACAGAGGCTAAAGTTTGGTTTACTAGAAATGTACCTGACACAACATCAGGGTTCGTCCTAGCATACTCCTGCGTCATCGTAAACGCTCTAGCGCTCACCCTTTGTCCTTCTCCTCCAGCCTTCTTCACTCCTAAACCTTCAGCCCTCGGCTTCTTATAGTCCCTGCTCATATGACCCTCTCCACCACAGTTAAAACATTTGACCACACGACAGTCCTTTGCTATATGTCCCGTCCTCCCACACTTGAAGCATAAGTTCGATCCCAGCCTACACTCTCCAGTATGCCCTTTAGCACACTTACTACACTTCCTCGAATCTGCACCGGACGAAGCTACACACCGGTTATCCATCCTGGCAACCTTGTTGTTTGGAGTGTAACCCCCACGTTCAACCTGTTTTCCATTCCTATTCTTGTCGTCGCTACTCTTCTTGTCCACTTCAATTGCGGTCGTCACTTTCACCGCCCTAATTACCTCAGTCACCATAAACGACAGAATCGTCTTCATGACTTGTTGAACTCCCTCGACAACAACCTCTTTCAATGTGGTCCTCAGACTAGCACTATCATCACCGCCTTCCTGATGATGGATCTTAGGCTCTTCGAGTGACATTTCAGCAGCCCTAGCCATGCTTCCCATGACATGTTGTCCAGCACCACGTCCACCACAGCCTTCACCTGACGAAACCTTCGAAGATCTACCACCGGCCATCCTCTAGCACGCTATAAGATTAAAACACTAACATGGTCAATTAAGGGAATAACTCAGTTTATGTCCAGTTATGATTAGCCACTTACTTTACTCTTCATACCCCAAGCATTACCTATCGTGACTACATCAGTATCTAAATCTACTAACAACACATAAACCACATAACATGCACACGTAATACCGGTTAATATTACGAAAATACCTCATGACACACAATTACTCAGACTGGCATCCCTTCCCTTTCCGTCCCATTTTCAGTTTAAGTTTAGGTTTATTTTGAAAATTTACCTGTTTCACTTAAACTTTGGCTCTGTTACCAACTTGTAAGGCCCCGTTCCCGGGACGCTTACAGCTGGCCAATCATCGCTCATAAAACCTATAATTACATTAACTTGAAATAAGTGTTGTAGTGGAAACATTAAAAACAACATTTTCATTAAAAATGCTTTTGCAAAATAATACAACATTCGTTACAAAACATTATTTGTTGGCATCACAATGCAAAAACATTATACAAGGGAATGCCATCCAAAACAAGCCAAGTAGCCACCCCCTGCCATCCTCAGTAACTATCACCTGCCAACTGGTAAATGCATAAAAAGTTAGCGTTGCTAATTAAATTTAAGTTTTACAAAAATATTATATTACCTTTCATTCGTTAAAGCATTTTCATTACTATCGCATGTGGTCGCACATCATACGTACATCAAGGTAATAATTATTATCTTCATCATCATTTGTTTCGTACATTTCGCACGTTTATTATCTTTCACTTCTATCTAGTTCCTATCATGAACTTAACTCTCCCCTCTAGAGCACTAAGCAATACGCCTAGGGTTAAGCGACAAGGACCCGATAACGCACATATGGAGTGGTCACCAGGATAGACTCCTCCTGTGTGTGTGAACTCTTATGGGTTCACCAAGATCGCACGCTGTATAACACATAGTAATTAGAAAAATACACATATTGGAGCAGTCACCTAGATTGAACCCTTACTATGCGTATGAACCCTTATGAGTTAGTGAAAATGCATGCTGTAGACACACACAGTTGAGCTAACAACTCTTAGTGAGTTGTGAACCTCCTTTCAGTTGCTTGCAAGGCTTTTTATTCGTTCATTCATTATGTTCTACTTTTATTATCTTAAATCTTTCACTTCATTAAGATAATACTTTACGTTCATTAACAATATCACACCACGTAAAGTCACATCATCATACGTAGCAAGGAACATAATAAACATATCATACATAAGCATAGCATCATCATGCAATCATACATAACCATCATACATCAATCACACCTCAATCATACCTCAATCATGCCCATCACATATTCTATGACCTCAAATAGTCAACTTACATAGCCCCCGTGAACCTCCCAAGTCAAGGCCCACATCTACCCACATCTAGCCATAGAAACACAACCATAACAACATCAAACACATACATAGCCCAAAATCAAATCCCACCTGCAACATACACATAAATATACACACGGGTATAAAACCCATTTAAATAAAAATGTTCATACATGCATTTCTAGCCCCAAAGCAGTTAAAAACATGTAAAAGAGGGGTTCTAGAACTCACCTTTGCAACTCTTTGGGTAAGACTTCTTCAAACCCATTTGCAAATTGAGTTCAAACACCTAAAACCCACCGCACACACCCAACCGAACATACAAACACACATAAGCATATAACCGAGGCAAGGCCAGTAAAGAACATCTTAAAACCATGAATTCTTACCTTGAATTCGAACTTTTCTTGTTGTTCTTCTTCAAATACCTGAAAATTTCTGCTCCTCTTTGCTTTCTCTCTCTAGAATTCCGAATGATATGGGTGTGTGGACAACATGGGTGGCCATGCCACCTTTTACACCCACTTTTCAAACATTTTGTCCTTTTGGACACTTTTTATCCTTCAACTTGGGTAAAATATATTTTCTTTTTTTTCACTTTATTCTTTTGTTTGAGCCTAAAACAATAACTGGGTGTTACATTCAACAACCATTCTTCCTCACAGTTACACCACCATCCTCCACGACAATCTTCCCTCTAACAAATCTCTTTTCTCTTGGTTGTTAGACCACCAAAACAATCATCAAATCACCAAGAAAATCCTTTGAAGTATTATCCAAGTTCAAGAAAATTCCTTCAAGCTTGAATCTCAAGAAGTTAGAAGTCTTTATCAACCTTTCTTCACCCTATTCTTTTATCAAAATCAAGGTTAGATTAATCAAAGTTGATTGATTAAAAAGTTTATAAACTATGTATGTATCTAACATACATAGAACTTGTTGGTCCATTTGATCGATTTTCAGTACAAATGAGTTGTTGATTCGTTCAATCTCTGATACAATGATGAGATTACAAAGATGAATAACAATAAGAACAACCTCAAAATCAACAAGTAAGAATAATAATTATCAATAATAACAAAGCACAAATATATTTTATTGAATAACTGCTTACAATCAGGCTCTTGCAACAATGACTAACGATTAGGGTTTTTGGAAGGATGTCAAACAAAAAACAAGATCAAATCTATATATAGCAGTCCTAGTTTCGCTGTCAGCGAAACTGTGTTGCCGAAACTATAGTTTCGCCCGGCAGAAACAACAGTTTCGTCGGGTGAACTAAAAAGCTGACTACGAGCGAAACTATAGTTTCTCTGGACTACAAAACTTAACAAAATAAATAGCATTCAAAAGTAAAATAACATTAGACCTATTATAAAGCAATATAGACATAAATAATCTAAAGTGAGTCCAACCTATACTTGATCTTCAATAATCAACATAGGTTGGACCTCATTGCCTTCACTTGTCTTGATTTGACTAGTCAGCTCCAGTCTCCCCCACTACCTCTAATATATCTTTATCTGCTCTTGTAGCTTCTTCCTTGGGAGCTTTAACAACTAATTCACTCTAGTCACCTCCTGCTTCATAAGCTCCCTCGGGACGAGTACTAGCTTGCTCAAACTATCTTGTTAAGTCCCTCACATCCATATCTAGCTCACCCTGAGCTCTCACCTTCTTAGCCAGCTCTTTCACCTCTCTACTCACACCTGTAACCTTATTAGCCATAGTCATGAATAGACTGGCTTCTTTCCTTGTCTCCTCCCCTGCCCCTGCTTTGATGTTGTTTCACAAAGAACTAGCAGGTCTTCATCACAAAATCCAAACACCTGCATGGGATCAAACAGTCTGAACTCAACCCCACCTTTTAACCTGATCATAGCCTCCCCTATGTTGTTATCATAGAAGCACTTCTTAAAGTATTGTAATTGCTATGGGAGGGGATCTGACAATCTAACCCTGTTTACTGTCTTTGGGGGTTTCACCCTCAGCACAATCTTTCCTTTTCCCATCTCCCAATCCTTATCCTTTTTGGATCTTCTCCTCTCAGCCTTCATAAACTCGAATGATTCAAATTTTTCATTCACTCAATTCTTGATCTCCTTATCTAACAACATGGCTCTCTCACTCAGATGAGCATTAAGCAATGGTAGCACAACTAGCCTTCTCAAGTCCCACTTAGGCAAGGTCTTGAATGTCTTCCTTTTATGGAAATAAGAAATTCCTCCCCCTCTTCTCTTTATCATAAACATTTTGAGGCCGGGGTTATACTTCCAGCTTATGATCCTTCTATTAGCCTTAGATTTACTCAAACCTTCCAAGTTTTGGAATAGGGGAGTTAGCTCTACAGTCCCTTTCTCCATAGCAAACCAGCCTTCCATCTCCATCTCAAACACATCTCCATCATCATCACCCTTCTTGGCAACATAGGCTAGAGGTCTCTCATCAACCTCATAATATTCGGGTTTAGAATCATAGTTAACCAACTAGCTACTTATCATCTTCATCTTCATCAATCAATCTTTTCTCAGCAGTTTTCTCAACATTTTCTATCGGGTTCTCTCTCACCGCCTCTTCACCAATCAAATCTTTCTCTAAATCGAATTGCATGTTCATAAAACTAGCCTCCAATATCTCATCAGCATTCTCGACATTCTCAACCTCATGTCTCACTCCATAACCTCCTGCTTCCTCAGTTCTGCACCAGCTACGCCCTCTCCTGCCCGGGAGGAAGTACCCACATTTAAAAATGAGTACTTAGAAGTGTCAGTCAAATCATTTAACTTAGTTTGAGTTAGCTGATTGGGCAGGCCGGCTGCAGCCTTCAACTCATTTATCTCCTCAAGCAATCTCTTAATCAACTTATTCTGATCTATCAACATCTTGGTCATTCCTTCAATCACCTCATCCTTCCGCTTTTCCATTATCTCCTGATTGGTATGTTTGGTTTTGATCATGCTCAGCTCGTTAGCCAGAGATGTATTAAGGTTTCTTATCACATCCTCATCCAAACTGGCTCTCTCATCTCTCCTCGAGGACTTAGTGAAAGATTGATGCTTATGTTTAGTCTTTCTTTCAGCTTCTCCCTCATCAACTTTCTTGTTTGACCTCTTTTCTTTCTCAACCATTTCCTCCTCTGCCATCTGATTCACTTCCTCCTCAAAATCATAATCCTTTTCTTTTGCATATAGTTTCCTCTTCTTAACCACATCAGCCTGTTTCACCATTGTCTCATCATCCCTTTTGTTTTTAGACTTATCAACCCTCCTAATATATCTCCATCTCTCCTCAGGGTACATGTTTTCCTAGAGATGAGTAATCTTTCCACTGAAATCATGACGGATAGCACAACAGTCTGCAAAAATGTGGGTATTCATCTGTACTAGTCTTTTAACCTCTCCATGTCTGGAAATGTTAGGAATGAGGTCATAAGGAATCGAGGATAAAGCAGCCACTTATCTATTTTCAAAACCATTACATTCTTCGCATACAATCAAAAATCAAATGGGCAATGTTGGCCTTCTGCCCTCTGCAACATATCACCATCGCTTTAGCCTAATCCAAATTCTACCCATCTGATCCACCTTTACGGTGATCTAAGCACATAATAAAAACATGAGCTATATATCTCCATTCCTTAGATAGGAAGGAATTTTTAATCTCCTTCCTTGTCCTAAAAGTTGGTCCCTCATAACCCATCAATCTGAAAGCTTTAAACACCTCCTAGTATGATAGAGTAACATCCTCTCCTGTGTCCCCATCAAGCCTTAACACCCTCGATATAACCTCTGCAGTAACGGTTAGCTCATTCTCTATTACCTTGGCTACAATCCTTTGTGTATTGCCTCTCGTGTCATACTCAACCGTCCGCCAAAAATCTCTGATGTGTGAATCATAAATAATAGACGAGTGTGAGATCACGTATGCTATTGAAGATCTCTACAACCATCATATATAGTCTCTGAAGCCAGCAGCTTTTGGGTGAGTTTCGTCTAAAATAGCAGTAATGTTGTTCCTCACATCGAACTTTAGATTCTCCATTGAATCTGAAAACAGATGAAACGCATTAGAATGATATATTAACAAATAATATTAAAGAATAATGAAGAAAAGAATAATATAAAACTAAAAAAAATTAATTCCGCTGGCCGAAATTATAGTTTCACAGGATGAATTTTTAGTTTCGTCAGACGAAAGTGTAATTTCGACAGCAATTAGTTATTAGTTTCGGCAAGAATTAGTTATTTGTTTCGGCACGACATTATAGTAAATTCGACTGGCCAAAATTATAGTTTTGATGCAGCGAAACTGAGGTCCGCTCAGCGAAACTTCTAAGTTCACTCGGACAACATAACTACAAAGTTTCGCTGAAAAACCATGAACTTTCGTTCAGTTTCGTTAGACTATTCGGTACTTTTGCAGTAAGAATTGTTAGCACAGGTTAATCACACTTGAATCAAGTCATGAAGATAATGGATCAAAATATGATAAACACAATAAAATCCACTTTGATCTTCAATAAGATTGCACATGATGTTTACAAGTAATCCCCCTAATCTCTTGATCAAACAACGATTAGTCAACACTAATGACAATTAACCTATTTATGGTGAATATAATATTCACTAATTGCACTTAACTCCCTAGACTTATGCTAGTTAATGGAAATTACATATAAAACATAAAAATGACAAAAACAAACTCCTAGTCATCTAAAGCTTCAACGTCTCGTCTCGGTTCTTCATCTCGAACTTATCGCGTTTGACTTTTGCGTTGATTTTGATCGTGACATTGACTTTTGTTGACTTTGACTGTGTTGATAATATATACTATCTTGTACAGCTCTAACAATACTCCCCCTTAGTCTATCATTATCAACGTCTTCATACGATTTCAGCCCTGAGAAGTAAACAACAGAAAGATCTTCAATTTGAATATTTCTGAATCTAATAAGAAAGATTAATCATTTCATAAGCTCCCCCTATTTATATGGTCCCCTTTTCGAGTGCCTCCTTTAAGAGGATGTTGGATCAACTTTCCCAAATCTTGAATCTCGAGTGCTTCACAAGATGTAGGAGGAGGATTCCTAGCTCGGTATCTTCTACAAACTTGAGGAACATGTTCTCTAATGAGGTACACTGCATAACTGATGATCGGCCATCACTTACAGCAAAACTCTAAAACACATTCACAAACACAATCTTGATATTTCTAATTAGATCATTTCATTTTAACAAAATAAACCCGTGTTTATCTGTGTTTGAAAACAAGCGAACAAGTGTTCGTTTGTGCGCAATTTCTGTGAAATGCATGAAAAATGATAAAATTATAACAACATAATATTGAAGACGTAAAACAACTTTGAAATGAAAAATTGTTATAGTTTTATTTTTTGTTATATATATTTATTATAATATATTTTTTTGATCTATTTTTGTATATATATAACCCATAACTGAAACGATCATGAGATCTTATCCTCAAGATATACTTTAAAACAAAGATGAAATTAATCATCGACAAGAAATAAGATCACACTGATAATTGAATCTAATCACAATCTTTGAATGATTTTGAAATTCTTAAACAGATCAATAACAATTGTTGATATGTTTTTTCACTTAAACCCATGCCCTATCTTTTTCAACAAGCAGGAGATGATTCGTTAAAGTTCGATTAAATACTTTAGAATGATAGGACCCCACAATCATTTGGCAAATACCCTCACCCAACCTTAGGATATCTTGAATTTTGATACGATCTTTATAGAGCAAGGCTTGTGCATTAGTCTGTAAGTGATTATCATCATAATATTGCATTCTATGATGAATTCATCATTAAAATGATTTGACATTACTTAGACCAAAATGGTGAGAGCTCCAGGTCTATACTCTTGTATAACAAAGGAGATGACCATTTAATCGTGTGCCGATGAGAGCTCCAGGTCAGTACTATCGTACAGCAAAGGAGTTCATCACTCCAGGTCAGTACTTCCGTACAACAGATGAGATTAGCACAAAGACAAGACATATAAATACACCAAATGTAGCTCAAAGATATGGCTTATATGATTTGTATCATGGTGGCTGAAAGATCAATTCTCAATCCAATTTTTGTCAGGACTCAATTTTTGTGCAAGCCAAAATGATTGCGTAAATCTAGGTATCCTTAAGCATATATTTTAATTTAAATTATTTTGTTGTTGTCAACATTATTTATCAGACTGAGTCTACCAAGCATATCATTAAAGAATCTGTTTGTATTTCTTTTACTTGCAATTAAAAATAAGATATGAATCAAATAACAACATCAGTTACTATCATTTCTCATTTTATAAATGCAAGTCATGCAACAACAAGCATTTGAAGAATAAATACTATCATTTCTCAGTCATCTAAAATCAAGTTCCTAGTTCTCTTTTTATTTTTTATTTAATTTTGATATACTCTCAGCCTGAATTTTTATTTTTGCAAACCTATTTTTGTTTTATTTTTGTTTTTTTATTTTATTTTTTTTATATATATTTTTTTATTTTAGCTTTTTATAAACTAAATAAATATAGAAATTTATCAAAGAAGGTCTTTCAAACTATACCGATATGAAGATAAGAAATGAATTGTCAAGATATTTGCAGTGATTGAGAAGTGAGAACTGTGATCGTGCAGATAAGAATCCAAATTATGGATAAAATATCATGATCGTAACCTGTTTGTTCCACCTCAAATTAAATTAGGAATAATCTCTGTCAGTAAATCGGATTACTAATAGTTCTCCTGAATTATTCCTCCACTTATAGACTTAGGCTAATTAATGGAAATTATATATAAAACATAAAAATGACTAAAACAAGATAAAATATATTTTGCTCAAACAAAATATATATTACAATAAAACTCCTAGTCATCTAAAGCTTCAACGTCTCGTCTCGATTCTTTGTCTTGAACGTATCGGATTTGACTTTCACGTTTGACTTTCGTGTTGACTTTGACCGTGATGGTCTATAGGAATTTTTGAATAAATTTCATGATTTAATTCATATGTGTGACCGATTTTTACAATTTAGAACATTATGTAAATAGAAAATAAGAAAAATAGAAAAAATGTGAGCTAAATTATGAAAAATTTACATAAATTATGATATTTAGAATAGAGTAGTATGTATGAATTTCGTAATTTTTAGTGATGTTTTAATATTTTTTCCTATTTATATGGAATTTGTAAAAATTCTAGATTTGACCTAATATGAATTATTGATCTAAAATTTTATAGGATGAATTAGAATTTTTAATAATTTTGTTGTTAAATTTTGATGATTTTAGAAAATCAGTAGCTATTAATTTGTAATCTTATCATAGTTAATGAATTAAAGTGCAAAAAATTTTAAAAAAATTGTTTTATTCTAACATGTAATTCTTGATATTTGGCTAGAAATAAGGTGAGATTCGTAGCCTCATTTTTATATTTATGAGTTTTGGGGAAAAATATACTATTTTGAGATTAATCATTATATTAATAAGAATTTTTGAGATATAGTGTCATTATGTCATAAGCTACAATAGGTAGCGCTACTGAGGAAAATATTTACTGCACCAACAAGATGAGGTTGTGATGCTATATTATTTGACTATGTGATTTGTATTTGTGGCAGTTACAAATCACCTCGCTTATAAGTAAGTTTGGTTGTAATCTTATTTATATTGTATCATTGTATTTTGTTTAGTAATTAAACCTATGTAATCACCAACATTATGTTGACTGATTTGAGTATGCTTTTTCAGGTAATCAGAATGACTAACAGTGTTATGTTTTCATTTGATTTTACAATGGATGGGGTGAAGTGATAAGAAGAACCTGTGTAAAATTAACCATGAATATGTATGATCTTAACTTAACAATGGATGCACATTTCCACTATTACTAAAGAATGAAGCGGTTAATATGCACTTTTGTACTAGGGTTACAATAAATTATGTAAAAGGACTTATATAAGCAAATTTTGTATGAACCAAAATATAACCCATGCTTATATCTATATATAAAAATGTATGATGTGTTATGTTATATTACTTGTTATAATACTTGTTATAATTATTTTGTGATCAACGTGTTCTGAGCGAAAGAGTCATACCCAAGCATTTCACGCTTCCGCCGAGATATGACACCATTACTCCCCTATTTATACTAAACATATACAAGTACTAATCAAACTCAAAGTCTATCTAAATAACAAAATAAATATACAAACTAAACTCTAATCTAATACCAACTCAATCATATAATTAATAAATTAATATTAAATTATCTCCTACCCTTTTGACGATTGTGTAATTACAAGATTAGTTCAACACGGTAGAGATCGAGGGGTTTGTTACATGTAACTCTTTTTGAAGTATTAGAACTTTTAAAAGAAACTAAAATATATAATAATTAAATACAATAAAAGGTTTATTCATATATTAAAACTTTAACAAGTTTTCATAAAAGGATTGTAATGTCTTTATTTATAAAAAATAGCATATAACAATAATAACTAAAACCTCTGCTTCCCATTTTTATTGTACACCTCTTTCTACATAAACTCAGTTCCAACCTTTATGATCTGATAGCCTTCTCCACCTTTGACCTCCTTCACCTCTGACTATAGCTATCTCTAATAAATGCCACCACTATCAGCCATACCATAACCACCTAACAACCATTTATGATAGCTTTAATGTTTAATAGCAATAGGTTTTGCAAATTTTTCACAGATACTTTTGCTTATACGAATTGTCTAAATGCTTATGGGAATCAACATGTGAATATAATTTATTTTGTTTTATAATCAACACCAACAACTACTCTCATATCTAAAATGACCTAGATCAACCCCCAATGAATCTCACATCTAGTTCAATTTGTTAATGGTTTTGTTTCAATTCGATTTGATAGAGGCGATGATAGTGGGGTGGGTTCTTGGTGCCGTGAGAGAAATAATAGAGTTGGGGGTGGTGATCGTTGGTGCTTGGAGGATGAATATGAGCGGTGCTATATTGATGGATGATGAAGATGAAGATGAATAGTGTCATGGTGGTGGTGGTTGACGCTTGAAAGATGACGATGAACGGTGTCAGTGACCATTTTAAGCCCAAATGGATAATGTACAACCTCTAATTTGTATGATTTTTTTGAAGATAGAACAATACTTTAATATATGTATATTGTTGTAAAACAAACCTAATATAAAATATTAGTCGTCTAGTTGTCACTAGAATAAATCCTCTAGCAAATCATGTGTGAAGAAAAACTTTAGGAAATTATGATTGATTCTATCGCTTTTGATGTATCATTGCTAAAGATAAGAAACTCATTTTGTGTTGTCTTCATGTAAAATTATAAGTCCCTCGTCTCCACAAGAAACACCATAAGATGCTCAAATATGTTGTAATACAATTCTTAACCAAGCATATTCTAAGGTTTTAGGGATTGCTAATATTTCCCTACAATAAGAGGAGGTGGTTGTGATTGTCTACTTTACATAATGCCATGAAATTGCAATACCTCCATTTGTGAATAAATATCCAGTTTGAGATCGATTAGTCTGAGGGTCAAACATATACACTAAATTTGTAAAACTAACTAAACTTGTTTTGATGAGTTAGTCAAATATAAACTCATATTGTTGTATCTTGAAGGTTTTACATATTTTAGTGTCTTCTCATTGGACATGACATAATTAATATATCTAATCTTGTATCTTGAAATTTTACATATTATAGAAGTAGTCAACAGAAAAGTTAAATATTATCCATGTTAGTTACATGTTGTGTTACGTTTATACATACTTTTAGAACTACCTTGTAATTTCTTATAACTAGGGAAGTGAAACAAGGCTTTCCTTAAGAAACTTCCTTGTAAGTAACTAATAATGATATAATGCCCCATTTAACCCCCATCCCCTCCCTTCGATGTACCACCTTTTCCAACCGACAATTCTATCACCCAAAAACTCCTTTCAATGACAATTAACCAAACTGTGTGTATATACATCCACCGTGTGTCCAGATTTCCACATGTTATGTCAACATCAAATTCACAACTATATTTAGAACCCTACATCAAGAATTTATGCTTAAACACAGAGGAAATGTTGATAGATCACACATTTGAAATCTTATCTACCTTTCTTGATTTGAGCCAACACATATTCTTTACATTCCCAAATCTCAGATCCTTTTTAGACAATGAATGACGGATTATTGATAGTGGCGTAACAATAAGGGCACTGTGATTTTCACGTATTCAAGTAGTCTGTGGTGGGACATGAGATCCAAGTACCTTAAGAGTTCATAAAGTTTTCGGTGGTCAAGCAACAACCATAGAGAAAATATACGATGAAGATATGATATCAAGCAAAGCTTGGTAGGAGGGTGTGGCTCAAGATGAGACGTCGAAAGATGTGGTGGTGGTGTATGATTAAGTTGCCTATAAGATATGTGGGTCTCAAGCTTTGATAAATGTCATACATATAATTAGAACATACATCCTAGAGTTGGTATTGATGACCCATGAAAGAACACAGTGAGGGTAGTTGTATCGGTGGATGATTTTTCCTATAGGCTTTAAGGTGCATGTTTTAAAGTGGGACCCATTTATTTAATCTTTATATCATTTTCGAAGAAAAAAGGTATTTAGGTCATTTAAAAAAATTAACATCAAAACTTAATGACCATTTACTATTGTAGGAATCACTAGTGTTATAATAAAGTGAATGGTAAGAATCAAGTGCGAATTTTAAGAAATTTAAAGACCATAGGTGCAATATAAGCATACCATAATGTGAAAATCCACCCGTTGAACCGAGTGAAATGCACAATTGATAACAGCAAAAGCAACAACTACTAATATTTTGTTTCATTTTGAAGATATCATTTTACAACGTAGTTTACAAAAGTAAGATTTTAATGCCTAATGTTTTCAAATCCCATTAATAATGACTATGTTGTTTAGCTTGAACTCTCTTAATTCTCTATAAAATTTACTAAATAATGATGACAGCTAATGCTAGTGAGTTTAGGAAATATAGTTTAAAGGTGGACAATTTATTATACATTATTGGTCGTATTTCATTGAAAGGCCTCACATCATATTTCATTAAATAAAAACTAACAATGGACCTCTTCCTTCACGTCATTGATGGGTATGGGAATGTGTTCATGATGTGTAAAAAAATATATATTAATTAATGAAGAAATGATTTTCATAAATTAGTTATAAAAATAAATATCATAACTAAACTTCACACAAACGGAAAATATACCGGTCATGATATAGTAAAATGTAGGTAAATCCGGATATCGAACCCCAAAGACACGTTTTGCGGCTTTCGTTACTAAAACTTTATTGACTTCTAACCCAATTAATTTAATTAATTATTAATAAACAAAATAAATAATTTAAGTAAAATTAATTAATCAAAACATAGAAGAAATAAACAACTCAGAATTCAAACTTGAAAACTTGAATACGATTAAATGTGTGAAATAACAACCCATACATGAATCCAGCTAATATGTGATAACATAAATGTAATAACTCATATGTCTATCTCCAAAAATAAGTATTCAAGATTAACTTGGTATGTTGCAACTCTCTAAGAAAACCAAAGATATGTGTAAGACACAAGATAGGTATATTAAAATGTTTAATGCAAGATCACCCCTAAGTTTTCTACCATATTATCTTTAAGACTATATTTTCTAACTCTAAGATAAAGGACAAATTAATCAAATCTAATTAAATACCCTAAAACAGTAACACCAAGATTGAAAGGCAAACACGCTCTTGTGAAATCTAAACCTAACAAGCAATGAGTAGGAGGTTTTAAGTAAAATCTATCACCTTTAGGTTTTAGATAAGGTAGCACATTGTAAATACTATCAAAATTATAGCAAATGCTCCTAAGATTATCTCTAATCAATGTTTAAAATTTAAAAAAAAAACACAAAGTAATTAACTTTAATGTGCAACCCCAATGTAGATGTCATGCAATCAATATAGATCAAACATACACGAGTATGCCAACAACTCTTTAAGAATAAAACAATACACGTGTCTATATTTAATTGAGAAAATAATCAAATTCTAAGATTAATAAACAATATACGAAATCAAAACCAAATATTTAGTCAAAACATATAAGTTTTCAACCCAAACTAGGTAGCGCTAAAACGTTAGCTACTCATAACGTTTATAAATATTAAAAACGATAATAAAGTTGCAAAACAAGAGAATCAATGAAGCAAAGAAAAGTAATCGAAAACAAGACGAAATCGAACAATCTTCAATGCTCGAATGCTTTAATCCTTGCTCTCCGATCTTGGTCATTGCTTCAAGATTGCTCTCTAATTGTACTAAAAATGGCGGGCACTTGGTAGAAGCTTTACCTCTTGAAGGGGAGGTATTGGGTTCAATCCTAGGCAATTTAGAAGTATGAGTAGGATATATTTGTCGTTCAATGTATTCAAACTCGAAAGTTGAATCTAAAAAATTAAAGCCCTTATCTGTTGCACGTCTGCCCTTTTTCATATGAAGATAAATTAGGTTTTTATTATTCCATGGTAAACCTCAATGAAAGGCAGTGGATCCCTCTTTTATCTCTCAAATCCACTTGAGTTTTAATTGCTGTAAAATACTAATTTTTTAGTCAAAATTTAAATTGACGTGGATTGGTAGATAATTTTCACTTGGATTATTTTAACAAGCCTTTTTTGAAATTATAATTCCCTCAGGTTGCTTCATATCTTGAATCCACGTAAGCTGCAATCATATCAAATAATAGATCAACGTTAATTTTAGTATGTATTAACATTTTGAACTTGTATATTATCTTGATCTTATAAAATAAATTTCATATTAATCATTCTCTCATGTTGTTGAAAACTTCTTTTAGTTAATTTGTTTCTAGTATATATATGTAATATTTTTTCTTAAACTAATTTGTTAACAAAACTAATATATAATTTTATTAAAACGTTGTACTCTTCGGTCTCAAGTTTTACTAAAAATATATATGTTTTTAGAGCTTATAATCTCTTGGAATTCATAAAACATGAATGTGAACCAAATATGAGCAAAATTGTTTAATACTACTCAAGAGTTACTCAAAAGCATAGGAAACATTTATATATAATATGTATAGTTTAAACCACATAAGATATCCTCACACTTAAAGTTTGATTGTCCCTAAGCAAAACTTCATAACATGAGATATCTAACACTTACAAGTTAAATACATGATGCAAAATTAAAATAACACCACTTGTTTTCCCAACAGACATAATCAACAATCCAGTCACAATCAATAGTGTTACAACTTAAAAAGCAACCATGATAACAATTTTCAAAAATAGACGTATTAACTAAACTTAATTCATTTAAAGACTCACACAATAATCCACAAATTCACAGTATTCTCTCCTCTCAACTTGTTTAGTGGGCTAGTCTAAGATATACTAGTTTATATATGTGGTAGTCTCGATATCAACACGATGTAACATTATTATAAGCTTGTAAAGGTATCACATCTACACTAACTAACAATTGAACTTTGTACAAATCAAGTAGGTCTTCACATGGGGTGTAACGTGGTTAGGGTGAAAAGTAGAAATAAACAAGGGAAAAACAAGACAAAGGTGTTAGAGAAATCCGAATTTTCTAGCCTAAACGGAAACATAATACGCAAAGGACCAAACTTGAATCCTTTAACAAACTAACTACTAATAGACTTTTTTTTTGGCCAAATTTTTTTCACCCTCTTTTTACTTTTTTCACATTTTTTATTATTTTCTATCTTTCTCTCTCTCCCTCTTTATTTAATTGAGATAAACTAATCGAACATAACAATTGAATTATATTATTTAAACACCAACTTAGCCAGATTTTCTAAAGCACACGGGTTAACACAAAAAAGACTTAAATAAAGAAATGCTAGGTTTAACATGGGTGTAAACAAAAAGGAAACGGTGAATAAATAGCTCAACATGGCTAACTAGTGGATTATTTTGGGGTAGGGTAGTCACAAACTAAACAAAAGGCTAAATCCTAGGTGCCTCTATCACTTTTATGCAAGTTCAATGTCAAATCCCGGCGGAAGCGTGAAATGCTTGGGTGTGACTTTTTAGCTCAAAACATATTGTTTACAAAGTAAATGCAACAAGTAATATAATAAGTGATATAACATAACATTAACATAAATAAATACGAGTTCGGGTTACATTATAATTTATATGAAACTAGTCCACATAAAACTTTTACAAAAACTAACTTAACCCTATTACAAAAGTTTTATTAACTGCAACATCTTCGGTAGTAGTGGAAATATGCTTCCATAGTCAAACTAAGATCATACATGTTTATAGTTAATTTAACATAAGTTCTTCCCATCGCCCCGCCTCATCCATTGTAAACATCAAATGAAAACATAATATTGTTAGTCATTCTGGTAACCTGAAAAAGCATACTTGAAATAGTTAACATAATGTTGGTGAGAGCCTATGTTTAATTTATTAAACAAAATATATTGATGCAATATAAATGAGATTACAATCAAACCTACTTATAAGTCAGGCGATTTATAACTATCATAGTATAAATCACAAAATCAAATAATATAGCATCACAACACTCATCCTATTGATGCAAGAAGCTTTTTCCTAAGTAGCGCTACCTATATTATCAAACGGTTTCATATCCAAATTAATGGTTGTAGCATAATAATAGTATAACTAAAAGATCTTACTTATAATAGCATCAATAATAAAATAGTATGTTTTTCCCTCAAAATTCATAAATATAAAAACGGGGCTATGAATCTCATCTTTTTTTCCAGTCAAATCAAGAAATTCCTATAAAATAATTTATTTGTTAGAATAAAATAAATTCCTTTAAAAATTTTAGCATTTTAATTGAAAATTCTAAATCGATAGCTTTTTTTTTTCTAAAATCATCAAATTCCAGTAACATAAAAATTAAAATATATAGTTTATTCCAAGACCCACGATTCATAATAAATAATTTACTAGAAATTTTATAATTTCCATATAAATCAGCAGAAATATTAAAACATCACTAAAAATTTCAGACCCATAAAATATAGTTTATTCCATAAAATCAGAGACCCACAATTCATAATAAATAATTTACTAGAAATTTTATAATTTCCATATAAATCAGCAGAAATATTAAAATATCACTAAAAATTCCAAAATTCATACATTCTGTTTTAATCTAAATATCATAATTTATGTAAAGTTTTTATGATTTAAATCTCTGTCTAGATATTTTTCCCAAAATTTCCAATTACAGAATATTCTAAAATATATAACTCAAGCAAAAATGTGAATTAAATCATGAAATTTATTCAAGAATTTCTATAAAATATAAGGGTTGTTATATATTTTTTTCATATTTTTATCGAGTTCGGAGCTTCTGAAATAAAATTTTCTTTTGTTTTATTGAATAAATTATATAAAATAATCTGCCTATTTTCTAATTATATTCTCACAATCACAGTCATCTAAATATTTAATCCAATTCATCACAAACATGTTGATACATATGTACCTAGTTTAGGAGCTTAATGTAAAATGTCTTTCATGTCTTAAATATGTGTAATGAATGAGTTGAATGAAATGCAATATGTGATTGATGCTATTAATATTTAATATTTCATTGTTTATTGTGTAATAACGCATATTGAACTAACTATATAGGTTTGTGGTTGTTTACATATGTTGGATCAAGAAGAAGGCTAATGCAACCAAAACTAGATCACTTAAGTTATTTCAGTGCTGCATGCAAAGGCTTCCGAAGCTTATCATGGAACTTCCGAAGGTTGTAGAGTTCTTCCAAAGACAAAAGGGAAACGTCCAACTTCCGAAGACAGAACTCTACTTCCGAAGATAAATGTATACTTCTGAAGTTCAAGACTTAGAAGAATAAAGTGAAGACCACTTCCGAAGTATGATGAAAAGAAGAAGTCTCCAAGTCTTGGAAGAAGTAGCCTCTTCCGAAGTATAAAGTGGCCTCGGAAGTACTTACTCTTCCGAAGCCATTTAACCTTCGGAAGACACTGCTATAACCAGTGGACACAAGTATGGTCTCTGACACTCCGCTGCAGACTTCTGATACAA
>BJCM01220623.1:0-10540 GCA_018326385.1 Flaveria bidentis | reverse complement strand
TGAAGGAACAAGAGCTATACAAGAAAAAGCCAATGTTCAAAATCAAAGAAGAGCCTGAGGATTGAAGATGAAAGATTGAAAATTGAAGTCAAAGATTGAAGATAGAGACTGATGCTGAAAAGACAAAGATTGAAGACTGAAGACAATGTAAATCTTAGGGGGAGTATTGTTAGAACCCTTGAAAGATTAACATTTAGTCTTTTAGTGTATATTTTATAGTTTGTACTAGTATAGGGACTAGTTTTGTAAATTGTTAGTTCCTTAGTTGCTAGTATAAATAGCTTAGACTAGAGAGTTAGTTGCAGATTTGCTAAGTAGTTGTTGGGAGTTGTTGAGATTGAGTGCTTGAATTGTTAACTTCTTTCTTACTCTTGTAATTGTCTTAGCTATATCAATGAACTGTGAATTTTTTGATATTGCTTGAATTGATTACAATTGTTTGTGTTTCTCTTGAATTGTTTACATAAATCATTACAGATTTTCTCAATTGATCCTATCATGTTTTATTTCCCAAAGATTATGAAATTCAAAAAACCATCTTATCAGTTGAGTTGCCAATTTACAAGAGTAAGCAAGGAAAATTTGAGCATCCAATCGCACTTAAAAGATGTGAAGTGAATGATGCTAAATTTGATCTGGGTAATGCAAATATTGTTTATTTAAATTTTCATATTTTTTGTATTAATATATTATATTGTTTTAACATTGTAGCAAATTGGTGGGAAACACATGGTAACTCAACTCCAAATTTAAAAAAATTTCTATGAGGATACTTTCTTTGATGACGAGTTCTTCAGGATGTGAAAGAAATTGGAGCATGTTTGAAGGGGTTAGTGACTTTTAGTATATCTAATGCTTAATTTTTTTGTTGAATTTAATTATTTATTGTTTATGATTTACTATTTAGGTACATAAAAAAAGAAATAGACTAGAGGCGACTAAAATGAATGATCTTGTTTTTATACAATTTAATGCAAATTTGATGGAGAGAAGCAAGAAAAGAAAGTTGAGAAATCATGAAATAATTATAGTCGAGGATGGTAGAGGGGGTAAAGAATGGATTGTTGATGGTATAAATGAAGAACTTGAGTCGGGGGTACCTTGGGATGTGCTTAGTGAAGCCGCAGGTGTTGATGAAGTTTTATGTAATCGAACAAGTGCTTGGACAAGTGCTAAGGCAAGTGCATCAAGAGAACTATATGATGAAGAATTTGAGTCGGAGGATGAGGAGTGTTGATACATATGTACCTAGTTTAGGAGCTTAATGTAAATGTCTATCATGTCTTACATATATGTAACGAACGAGTTGAATGAAATACAATATGTGATTGATGCTTATAATGTTTAATATTTTATTGTTTATTGTGTAATAAAGTATATTGAACTAACTATATAGGTTTGAGGTTATTATGCATAGTTCTTAGTCAATAATGATTGACAAAGGTGTTCAAACTTAATCGTATGACGTCTTCATGCGAATGGACCATGCTAATGGACCATATGCATGAATACATCATGCTAATGGACCAGATGCACGACTGAACCAGGAGACTTGATTAGTCGCACGATTGAGACATAAGATTGACTCAGTCGCACGATGGAACCTTCAGTTGTGCATATGAATCAATCGCATGAGTCAATCGCACGACTGAACCATGCTAATGGTTCAGTCGTACGATTGAAAAACCCTAACCTATAAATACCACCTATTCGTGGAAAAACGTAACACTTCAAAACTTTTGACACATATTCGTACCCTAGCCGTCCAGAGACTCCAGAAAGCCTGTTCCAACTTCATAGTTCGCAGTTGATCTTGTTCTAATCGTTCTTAATGTTTCTTTAATCGTTAGATTGATCGGAACTATGTTCTCAGTGATTGAATCGCCAATCAAATAGGATTCCGCACTATTTGATCGTGTTTCACGCATTATCAGTTAGTACTCCGTAAGTACACGGTCCTAACAAGTGCTATCAGAGCTTTGACTCTTAATTTTGCATGTGATTCGATTAGTTTTGGTGAAAAATCACGTTTTTTCATTCAAAAGAGTACCTTTTTTAGTAAAACAGTGTTTTCAACGTCTCCAGGTGTAAAAGTTTACATTTTTCGGCATACGGCAGATTAGGGTTCTTGAAAATTCGTGTTTTGTGTCAAAGTGTCACAAACCTTCAATTTTGAAAATAAAACAGCAGCCTTCAGTCGCATGATTGGCTCAATCGCACAACTAAACTCAATCGCACACCCCATTCACACGATTGAACTCAGTCGCTTACTCATTCGTACGACTGAATAGCCCTATTCGCTTGTCTCCAATAGCACACTTCATACCTACGACTGAATCCAATCGCACGATTGAATTCATTCGCACCTTTCATTCGGCTGACTGAGTCATCCGCATTGTCCATCCGCATTAGTCTAATCGCACGATTCACTCATACGCATCTATCCATTCGCACAAGTTTAAAGTTCAAAAGTTCAAAGTTTAAAGAGATGTATGATCACTACTCTGCGTTTACTGCCAGAAGGTACTCTCGAATCCAGAACCTTCTACTTCTAGAAATTGAAATTGGTAATCACAATAAACCACCTAAACTTATAACGTTAGATGATTACCCACAATCAAAGCAGCGGTTCTAGATCTATCTTAATGGAGTTGATCCCAACCTTTGGGAATCTATTGAGATAGGTTATAGTATACCGGCTGGTGCTGATGGTGTTAAATTAACCTTGGGTGGTATAACTGATAGCCAGAAGGCAAAGTACAATGCTGAAAAGAAGGTTTATGCCCTGTTGACTCAATCAATACCAAAAGACATATTCCATCAGTTTTCTGAGAACAAACAGGCAAAGATGTTATGGGAAACTTTGGAGAAACGATACGACAGGAATGCAACGTTGAAAGCTCTAAAGGCAAAGGCTCCGAAAAAAGGAGTTTGATAACTTCTCTTCGATGGGGAAAGAAAGCTTGGATGATGTCATAGACAGGTTCTACCATCTAATGAGTGAGCTGCACACTCATGGGGTCAAACCGTTAATGGAAGACAAAGTGTCAAGCTTTGCTGATGGTTTGCTAGAGAAGTGGGACTCGTTTGTGTCTAACTTAAGACAGAACAATATACTGGCAAAAGTAGACATAAAAGACTTCATCCTGAAATTGAGGGAGGAGGAACTGATGATGAAGTACAGATCACAGAAAGGATCCTACGACCAAAATCCTTCATGGTATAACTCATCTCCAAACCCAACCAGTTCAGGAGCACCACTTCAAACAACGTTTGTGTCTAGTTCAACTGCTCCTTCTCAAACCACAGCTTCAGGATCAGAAACGTTAGGGTCATCTAGTACCCAATATATCGCACCTAAAGCAAATGCTACTAAGTTGAAGACCGAGAATCTCGAAAATATTACTATAGAGGTTGCAAAGGAGCATATGGACCTTCTAGCAGCATTTGTTCATTCTTATGTTGGTCTAGTTGCAGGGAAAATTGGTAATTGCCATCTCGCCGATGAAGACTACGAGCAGGTGGACGAGAATGAACTAGAGAGAATGGATATAATGTGGGCTTTGGCAAGTGCTGTCAGGAGAGCAAAGAAGTTTGTAAAAAAGACTAGATAGAACTTGGTAGCCACAAAAGACACTACTTTTGGTTTTGACAAAACCAAGGTTACCTGCTTTAACTGTGGAGAAAAGGGGCATTTCAAATGTGAATGTGTAAAGCCCAAGAAGATAGGTAATGGGAATCCATTCTCATCTTTCAACCGTCAAGACAAACCTACGAGTGGAGCTACATCGTCTAGCAAAGAGACAAAGGCCTTGACCACTCAAGGTGATGAAGGACAGGATTGGACCTTGAGTTTTGTGTCTCCGGGTGAATCGAACATTGCCCATGTCGAGTGTTTAGATGATGACTTTGCAAGTGAAGGTGAAATCGTAGTTGAACTAGTGATGTACAATAATGAAGATACTGCGAATGTGGTCAATCACCTGATTAAAGAAGTTCTAAGAACGACATGTTCAGAATCTCCAACATCTGAAGAGTCAAACTCTGCGTTGATGGCTGATTCAACCGAGTCTTCACAGGAAGTACAAAAGACCAACTCTTTGAAAATCATGCTTGTAATGAATGTAACAAATTTAGAGAAAGCATAGATTTAATATTTGCTAGGTTATTAGACCATAATGATAGCTTAGTAAATGACTTACAACTGTGCACAGAAGCTAATGGATTTTAAAACAAAATAAGCATAGTTATAAAGAGAAAATAGAACTTTTAAATAAACAACTAAGGTAAACTGAGGTTGTTGCTTTTAATCAAGCCAATGATATAAAGTTCTATTTAAACTCCTTGGAAGAAACTAAGAAAGAAAAAGCAATTTTAGAAGTTGAAGTCAACTCATTAAAACAAAAATTGCACAGTTGGACCAATTCTTCTCACATAGTTCAACACTTAGTGAAAGAATGAAATAACAAGGAGGGGTTGGATTACAAAGTGGTTCCACCACCACATGATTTCATGTTAATTGATAAATGTAGACAAGTTAATAACAATCCAATTAAGGATCATGTGTTGTCCACTCCTCTAGTTAGTGATCCGGTTTCCATGGGTAAACTAGTGGATTCTGTCACTAAACAGAAGGAGGCTACTTTGAAATCTAAAGGTAAGATGCCTCTTGTGAATTTGGATGAACAATTTGAAAATGTTAATCTAAAGTCAGGTTCAAACATGTCTATTTTTGAACCCAAAATGACCAAACCAGTTAACCATCCACATGCTCCACGTCACAGTCCAAATAAACAAAAGGATAAAGATGTTAAAAACGTTGAAACAATGAATTTTGTTAAAAAAGAAAAAATATCTAAACAAGAAGTGTCCAAACCCAACTAGACTAAAGTCACACCTGTATCACACACTTCCCCACAGAAGCAATTTTCCCAACATGTAGAAGGTAGATCCTGCTACAATTGTGGAAAGAGAGGACACATCGCTTCTAATTGTCCTTATTATCAGACACTAAGAAAGAAAATTGAACTTTATGATACTAAACCAATTTCTTCGAAAAGGAGTTCTATTACTCCACCAAAAAGAAGTAATGAACCTAAAGTTCAAACCATAAGCCAGTCGTTTGTTTATCACAAACAGGCCTTACACAAAACTGCCTTATGGAAAGAAAAGTCAAGTCCAGTGTCTGATACTGAGAACACTAAGAAGAATGATATGCCCTCAGCCTTAAATGGACAGTGGGTTGAGTTCATGATGTGTGATTCCTCTGGGTCACCCAAGCCAGTTAAGGCTTGGGTCCCAAACCTCAACTGATAATTTCCTCTGAATGTGCAGGGTGTCCGTTACAGTGCTATCACAAACACCTGGATTGTTGATAGTGGGGTGTCTAGGCACATGACCGGGAACCTGTCTCTCCTTTCAAATGTCAAACAAATTAAAGGGGGCATGTCTCATTTGCTGAAAATAAAGGAGGATACATCACCGCTCAAGGTGAAGTGGGATACCAGAAAGTCAAGTTTGATAAGGTCAACTATGTTCAGTAATTACAAAATAACTTGCTTTCAGTATTACATATATGTGACAAAGGATTCAAGGTTGTTTTTGACAACAAGAAATGTTATGTGTTGAAGAAGGATTACATTATTCCGGAGGACCAAATCTTAATGTCAGCTTTAAGATATAGTGATTTATATCTCTTGGATCCATCAAAGGTCTCCACAACCGATCATCAAGTTCAATGATTCTTGTCAAAGGCAAATGAGAGGGACTCGATCTCCTAGCATAGGAGAATGGGACACATAAATCCATGGAAGATGAATCATCTGATTCACAATGATTTAGTAAATGGAGTTACTGTTAAGAATTTTCAACTTCTGGATTTTTTGCGTAGCGTGTAAGAAAGGTAAACAGACCAAGAAGTCTCACAAGGAAAAGAAAGTAAATTCCATTGAATTGCCTCTCGAACTTCTACACATGGATCTGTTTGGTCCTGTGAGCACCAAGAGCATCACTTGTGACTTGTACCGTTATGTAGTCAACGTTTGACTACTCCAGATTCTCTTGGGTAATGTTTTTGAAATCCAAATCAGAAACATTTGAATTGTTCAAACAACTGGTGACCACTTTGGAATCTCTCTACAAGCAGAAAGTGCGACAGATTCGCTCAAACAACGTCACGGAGTTCAAGAACCAGTGGATGGAGGCATTCTATAAAGAGAAAGGAATTGTACATCAGTTCACATCTGCCTACACTCCACAAATGAACGGAGTTGCTGAACGGAAGAACATGAGCTTGATAGAGATAGCACGAAGGATGCTAGTAGACTCGAAACTGCCCATCCAATTTTGGAATGAGGCAGTCGCCAATGCATGTTACACCCAAAATCGAGTCCCGGTGGTCAAACATCATGGTAAAACGTGTTACGAGTTGCTCCAGCGACGTAAACCTAATCTGGAGTACCTCGAACCCTTTGGCGCACCATGTACACTGCTAAAGAAAACTCAGTCAAGGAAATTCAGTGAGAAGGCTGGAGAAGAGATTTTTCTAGGATACAACATACCGAAAAAGAGAGTTTACAACAACTCAATGGGTCAAATAGAAGTGTGGTGCAACGTTGACGTTCAGAGATACACCACCACCCCTGCTGGAAAAGGACCCGCATTCTTCTTCGATTATGATGGATTCTTTAAGTCCTTCAACATCCCTCTCTCCCTTCCTGATGATGAGTTATCGACCAAAATGATGTACAATGTCTTAAACACACCTTCACTAGACTCGACAACATTAGGTTCACAAGGTGAGTCTTCTAGTCCGTAAGGGGGAGCACTTGAGGTAAGTGAGTCTTCTTCGGACGATGAAGACTTGGACAATGATCAGGTGGATCAGGAGGAACAGGTTCCTTCTACTGAAAGTACACAAGCATTAGATGTTGATGCCTCTGACACTTTGGAACCTCGCACTCCAACGACTACAGATACTGAACCAGGAACTCAGAATCTGGATCAGGATGTAGTTGTACCCACCACTCCCAGATCTCTCCTTAATGTATATCATCCTCTGGACAACGTCATATGGGATGTATAATTGGGAGTACAGACAAGAAATCAGCTATACTCAACTGATTATGCCTCAGTCATGGAAAAAGGCTATCTTCACGATAGTGCTTATCGATGTTTTGTGCCTCAATTTAAGCCAAAATATGTAAGTGAAGCCTTAAACGATGAGGCATGGGTGAGTGTCATGCAAGAAGAACTCCTACAATTCAAGAAGTTAGGAGTTTGGACACTGGTGGATAGACCAAAATGTGCTAAGGTCAATGGCACTAAATGGGTTTTGAAATACAAGAAAGATGACCAAGGGGTCATAATTTGAAACAAGGCTCGACTTGTCGTTCAAGGTTTTAGACAAGTTGAAAGAATCGATTACAATGAAGTGTTTGCACCAGTGGCTAGAATGGAAGCAATCTGTATCTTCCTAGCCTATGCATCTTACATGAAGATAAAAGTTTATCAACTAGATGTCAAGAGTGCATTCCTTCATGGGAAAATTTGTGAGACAGTGTATGTTAGTCAACCCGAAGGATTTGAGGATCCTTACCATCAGGACAGAGTTTACAAGCTGGATAAGGCTCTCTACGGGCTACACCAAGCCCCAAGAGCATGGTACGAGAAACTCTCAACACGACTTTCGTAGAGGAGTTACTGACAGCACTTTGTTCATCAGAGAAAAGGATGGCGACTTACTGCTAGTATAGATTTATGTTGATAATATAATCTTCAGATCCAAAAATGAAGAGTTATGTAAAGAATTTGAATCTGTTATAAAAGCAGAATTTGAGATGAGTGCCATGGGAGAGATGAAGTTCTTTCTAGGATTACAAGTGGATCAGACACTAAAAGGAATCTTCCTACATCAGACTAAATATGTAGGGGACATCCTAAGTCGGTTTGACATGAAGAACGCTTCAGCCGCTAGGACTCCACTTGCCACAAACCACGATGTGGCACCCGACGAAAATGGTGATCTGGTTGATGCTACAATGTATAGAGGAATGATTGGATCTCTTAGGTATCTGACAGCGTCTCGTCCGGATATCATGTATGCAACGTGTCTCTGCTCCAGATATCAGGCAAAACTGAAAGTCAACCATCTCATAGGAGTTAAATAGATTTTCCGTTGTCTGAAGGGTACTCCAACACTCGGGTTGTGGTAACCTCATGACAATGATTTTGACCTTAGAGCGTATAGTGACTCGGATTATGACGGATGCAAAATGAATTACAAGTCAACATCAGCAGGATGTCAGTTCTTCAGTAGACGGTTAGTCACCTGGCAGTGTAAGAAGTAGACCTCCGTTGCTCTGTCAACATGTGAAGCTGAATACGTTGCTGCTACAAGTTGTTGTTCACAAATCATCTGGATTCAACAGTAAATGCGCGACTACGGTTTGCAATTCTCTAACACTCTTATATATGTTGATAATTCTATTGCTATAGTCTTAACAAAAAATCCAGTCCAACATCCTAAAACTAAAAACATCGGCATTAAGTATCACTTTATACGTGATTGTTTTGAAAAGAAATTAATCGATGTGGTTAAAATAAATATGGATTTTCAACGCGTCGACCTCTACACAAAAGCATTTGATAAACCGAGGTTTTTATATCTATTAGAGGTTAATCGCATCAAAAAGAAAAGTGATATGATCACAAAGGAAGACAATGCTTAGACCGACTTTTTTATTTTATTTTATTTTATTTTATTTTGTCTTATTTTATTTTCCTGTTTATAAAAATCCAAAAACACAAAAATATTTTTGGTTTTAGAATTTTAGGGGGAGAATAGGTTAGATTAGTATTAAATTAGTCGTTGTATTTAATTACTTAAAAAACGAGGGAGGAGGACAACTTTGCTAAAAAGAAAGAAATCAAATATGTGATACGGATTCAACGTATATGGAAAATGATAGTACACATGGAACAAATTGCTTGGGACTTCAAAAGAGTTTAACTGATAAAGATGCAAAATTCAAAGTTTTAAGTCTGAAAAGTCTAAGCAAAATAAAAGGAGAAATGATATTAAAACTAGTAGGCTACCAAGGTAACATAGAGAAAGTAGACCTATAGGCTACTAGTTCATTATATGATGTGTCAGTAGATTCAACACAATAGATGAGTAGACCTCATTGGTGGTTTTAATTGAAAACTAAGTTGTTCAACTTGTTGTGGGTTCCCATCTTATCCCTAGTTAACACAATCAACATAGTTCAAATAAGGGGTGAAGAGCAAAATAAACGACACAAATGTGTGTGGACGACCATAAAAATGAGCAACGCACATGAAAAAATGCAAAAATGCAATCAAGCTAATAACTTACATTGTTAGTGCATTATGTGCAAAAAGAAAATAAATGCTTTAACAAGAAGATAGGTTGTGTGCCTCTCTGCTATGCGGTAGCACTGACCTGAGGATAAGCATAACCTAAATATTCAAGAATTCATTGTTGTTTGCGCCTCTATGTTGTGCGATGACACTTACCTTGTTGGACCATGACAGGATTATGCATGCCAATTCAATGGGTGAGTTGATGGTTGCTTTGCTGGATTCCCACAAGTCCAAGAAGAAATGCGGATGAAGATCCTGCACAGGAAAAACCAAGTATGGTCCTCCGCATTTGTCAATGCGGAAGACATAAAACAAATACGGACAAGTATTTGTTATTCCGCATTAACAAATGCGGAAGACCAACAAGTAATGCGGACAAGACTTTCTTCATCCGCATTTGCCAATGCAGATGACCAAACAAATGCGCAGAAGTATTTGTTCATCCGCATTAACCAATGTGGATGACCAACATACAAATGCGGATGATCAAGTGAAGAAATGTTGATCAAGTCAACTCATCCGCATTTGTCAATGCGGATGAAGAAGCAAAGATGCATATCAAGACTTAGACTAGTTCTGATGTAATAGGTCAGGGGTAGTTTATTCATTTTGTAAAAGGCATCTTGTCTACCTATAAATAGAATAGAAACCTCGTACATGAGGTGACAGCTGATAGACATTGAGAATATTTGTTGTCTTTTATTCTCGTAATCAATCACCTTTATTATTATATACAAAAGCATTTATGAGAATATTTTTGCATTAATTGTTTATTGATTGCTTGTTTCCGCCATTCAATAATTAACTCAATCACTACATTTGATCCTTAGTGAGAATCTCAATCTTACTAACCCAGTCAATTGGTATCAGAGCTTTGGCTCTCGGTTCTCTTTCAGATCTGCCCAAGATCTTAATAGAACTTGATTGATCTGGTGATTGAGTTGCTAGTAGAGTATACCATCATCTCTACGTAGTAAACAGCAGAAAATACTCTTCAAAAAGGAATTTCTGTCAATCTGTTCTCACCTTCCAGAACAATAGACAAAACCTTCAGCTTCATATAAAGAACAGAAGCTGCGATAGAACCAAGAACAATTAACAGATCTGATTTACTAAGCAGTTGTTGAACGATTTGGACTATTCGGACTAATTAATC
>BJCM01220616.1:0-11810 GCA_018326385.1 Flaveria bidentis | reverse complement strand
TCGCCCTAAAATCACCTATAGTACCGTTACTCTGCCAAATTTTCTTCTGACCTTGCTTGACTTCAAATTTCTGTATTCTGACGATTGCTGGTGTTTATACAGGTACAATGCGGTGCAATCTACCTAAATCACAGTTGATTTGTGCTCTAAATTACTGAATTCAGCGCTAACAAAGAACCAAGACTTAATTGGATTAATAAACTAATAAAACTAAGTAAAATGTTGAAATCAAGGTTATTAGGTGCTAAGTTGGGTTATTGCGAATCAAATGAGACAAACCACAATGTCTAATATTAAGAATTGCTCATAATTTAAATTTCAATCGAACTGACAGTTTGTCATGTGACTGGACACCTGGATGAACTACAATCGCACGACTGAGCTAGGCGAATGACTCAGTCGGCCGAATGAACAAGGCGTATGAGCTCAGTCGACCGACTGAACTAGTCACAGGCTCAGTCACCCGATTGAACTCAGTCGCATGATAAGTCACCCAACTGTATTCAGTCGCATGTTAGGTCAAACGACTGAACCCAGTCGTATGGTTCAATCGCTCGATTGAACCATACTGATCTCAAACAGGTTAATGTGAAATGGTTTCTATTATGTGCTGATCTAATTTGTATGCTTCTTGTGTTATAGATTCATGGCAGATCGTTGGATCATAAACACCAAGAACAATATCTGTGCTCACTTGGATGCCACTACTCAGAATGCTGCCGAGTTTGCTGGCATTATTGCATTCCTAAAGAGATCACGGATACACCAAGCCATATCTACACCATGCACTCCTTACAGGTCTACACAGCAGGACTTCTGGAAGGGTTCATCAGTTGACCGATCTAGTGAGCCCTACTGCATTAGGAGTACCATATCTGGGCAAGACATAGAGGTGACAACTACAGATCTTAGACGCGTACTGGACCTGGGTTATGATGCTGCTCACCCAACTAGGCTACACCCTTTGACTGTGAGGGGATGTTTCCTTAGGATGAAGTACTCTGGGGACATCAATGCAGGTGTGCTAAACAAAAGCAACATGTGTCCCCAGCTCAAGTACTTGGCACACGTAATACTGAAGTGCATAGCTTCGAGAAGGGGTGGATTTGATGACTTATCATACCAAATCCAGAATGCCTACATGGCACTGGTGTTGAATCACCCCTTCAGCTTCTCCAACATGATATTCTCATACCTGATCGAGAATCTTGAGGAAAAAGGCAAAGAAGGATTTTCCATGTACCCGAGGTTTCTTCAGATGATCATTGACGAGAAGCTGCCTTCTTTGCCTAAGGAGAGCCATGATGCGGTATCACATGAGGTGATGGATGACACCACATTAGGCCGCATGAAGGTGTACAGGGGGATGCAGGTTAAGCCCCCTAGGAGGAGACTGTTCGGGCACCTGGCCAGGGAGGAGTACGTGGTGCCGGCAAGGTGTAAGTGGCGCCACGAGGAGAGTGATTCAGATGTAGAGCAGATTGCTCTTTCATCTGATGACTCTAATGATGATGACAGTGGTGCTGGTGGAGACTCTGGCCCCGCTACTTCTAGGGCCACCACTACACATGTTACACCTCCACCACTCACTCATGGAGATGCCACCACAACTAGTTTTCTTCAGGATTTCTGTCCTCCTGATAAGGAGGAGGAGGCGTCTGAGGAAGAGTCTCTGGTGCAAACGGTGGGAAGCCATGTCATAGCCACAGAGAGAGGTATAAGGGCGGTTGGTGGACGCCAAGGGGAGTCCGGGGATGCTGCTGCTGCTGATTCAGATCCCTCATATACCCCGGACCCGCCCTACAGCCAAGGGGGAGCCACAGTGCCTAAAGGAACAAGGAAGAAGAGAATGGCTCACCCTTATGGCAAGAAAGGGAAGAGACTAAAGTTCACCTTGACCTCTACTACAACCGCAACCACAACCTCAGCCACCACTTCCACCACCACCACCACCACTGCCACCATTCCACCTACCACCACTTCTACCACCTCACACACCACCACTACTACAACCACTCCACCACTTACCCACATCACATCCACCATCACTACAGCTTACCCATCACCACCCACAAATATACCACCTCCCATATTCACCATTGCCACCACCACCACCACTACCCCCCAGGCAGGACCATCATATCAGCCATCTTTCCCCTCAGGATCATCTCTACCTCCCAGTGGGGTAGAAGAATAGCTATCGGCACTAAATCATATGGTGCTGAAGCTGTTAGCTACCGATGACGAGAAGACTGCTCAGCTACGACAGCTGATGGAGCTAACTGCTGCACAATCACATCACATCTCTCAGCAGGCAGAGGAGATCGCCAAACTCAAAGAGCATAAAGCTGAATAGCAAAGAACATTGAAGAGTTGGAGTCATCTAACAGATCTATCATGCTCAAGCTAAAAGGATCCAAAGAAGAGCCTCTGAAAATCAGAGAAGATGATGATGATGGTGTTGACGATGATGAAGATGATGATGATGAAGAGGATGAGGATGACACAGAGCATGGAGGAGATGATGACGAAGGAGGAGATCCATCTGCTTCGGGTGCCCAAGAAGCAAGTGAGAGGCGGACTAAAAAGAATCAAGATCAGGGTGCCTTGACATCAGCCCGACAACAGAGGAACACATGATTCAGGACGAATGTAATGCATATATGTTTATGTAATTTAAATCATGTGTAATTGAATATTGTATTAAACTTATGTGCATGAATATTTTTGTATATATTTAATGTTTATTGTCTTGATTATTTACTGATGAATGATGTATTACATGTTTTAAATCTAGCACATCCAAACTATCAACGAGATGAATACGATGTTACTCCCCTGCAGTAGATCAAGACTCAGTTCACTATGATACTTTATTTGCAAGGGATTGTCAAGAGGTCAGTGAGCTATACTCTCGAAGAAGGAGAAATCATTCATGACCTCACTGATGAGCAACTGGCAGAGATGTTCTAGTTAAATCCGGATGAACTGTTTAAAGATGCCACTACCGTCGATGTTGCTAGTGATGATGAGCTCAACGATATTGATGAGATAGAGATTGAAGACGTCACAGCACATCAATATCCTGACTATACTGATTGAGAGGGAAATGTGGTTCCTGATTTTGGAGATACACTCGACAGTGACATATATGCTAAACTGGATACGAGGGAGAGGGAGACCGAGAAATCAGAAAGCCAAGCCCAAGCCTCGGACGCCGATGATGAGACCAAAAAGGCTGTGTGGGCGGCTTGTTTTGTAGAGATCCGTGCCCAACACACAGCGTCAAAGCCGAGTGCCTACGCCAAGCTCTACAAAGTAAAGAAGCATCTAAAGGTGTCTGGCAAGATTATAGCGTGGGCTTACTTTGACGATCTAAATGTATATGCCGTGAAGCGGGAGAAGGGAATTGAGTACTTCATATTTCCACAAGATCTGAAGACTCTCCTTGGTTTTGAGCGCAACCAGTTGGCACGCCTAATCCTATTGTATGCTGATCTCAGGAAGATGTAAGGCTGGTTGGAGGCTGCGTTGAAGAAAGAATACCACACTCGATGGGTTAACTTCAACCCTCAACAACTACGAGGTACATTCGAAGGTCGGAGGTGGACCCAAGGACTGGGAAACCCAAAGTGGTGTTGAAGTGGAGTCCTCCATACTATGTCAAAGATCTCCATGAGGGAAATACCGCAGGACTTCACTCCCCACTTCAAGTGGTGGTATTATGACTGGAGAACATGAGAAGCGGTCATAGTTTTACAGAAAGAGTGCCAAATGGAGACCATCCGGGTATTTGACCTAATGTGGATAACTAACCTGTCAGCTAGTGACGTGTATACTTTATACAGGTGGCCATTATTCTATGATCCGTAGGATATCATACATGCCCTCTAGTTTCAGAACGTGATAAGACTCTCTTTTGCTTTTGAGATACATGTTGGAGTCACAGTCGAGGAGAGGTATAAGAAGTTTTACGAGCTAATGAAGGATGCCAGACAATGATAGAAACTAGGTCCAAGGGGGAGTTTGTTGATACATATGTACCTAGTTTACTATCTTAATGTAATATGTCTATCATGTCCTAAATGTAAATGAAATATATGAGTTGAATGAAACAGAGTATGTGATTGATGATCTTAATGTTAAATGTTTCAGTGTATGTTTGAATGTTTATTATTTATTAACTCATATTGAACCAATTATATAGGTTTGTGGTTGTTTGAATAAATCTTAGTAAAGTAATGATTGAGAAACATATTCAAACTTAGTCGTACGAAGTTTTCATGCGAATGGACCATGCTAATGGACCATACGCATGAACCATTTCATGCTAATGAACTAGTCGCACGACTGAACCAGGAGACTGGATCAGTTGCACGATTGTGACATTAGATTGACTCAGTCGAGAGACTGAACACTCAGTCGTGCGAATGGATCGACCGCATGACTCAGTCGCACGACTGAACCATGCTAATGGTTCAGTCGCACGAATGAGAAACCCTACCCTATAAATATCACTTAATTTGTGGTAAAACTAAACACTTCGATTACCTACATACTAAATCATACCCTACCCGTCCAAAGACTTCATAGAACTTGTTCCAAGTTCATAGATCGCACTAAATCGATTTGCATTCGTTCTTAACGTTTAGATTTAATGTAAAACTAATTCTACATGCATTCTCACTAATTTGATCGCCAATCAAATAGGATTCCGCACTATTTGAGTTGGTATACACGTAAATTAGTTAGTACTCTGTCCCGTACATGATCCTAACAAAGGTACTTGCATATATTGCTTTTCAACTCAAAGTATTACAAGACTCTTACAAGCATATGACATGAGTTATAATGAGAAACTATATATAATACTACCTACAGCCGGCTATACTTTGATGCCTGCTGGAATCCTCTAACTAAAGAAAATACTACAAAGCTATATATAATGTATGGTCCAAAGAAAATACCAAACAAATCATACACATTCATACGTTCATCATTTGCCATGATTTTTGGTCTAGTTAGTTGGCATTGATGTTGTTGGGTTTTGTAACATATTTATCAAAGCAAGTTCAACCATTTAAACTTGAAAAACGCAGCGGATTTCAGAGGTTAAAAAGTGTTTTATAATCTGAAATTTGGCACCATTTTTAACCCAAAACAAAACCCATAAACAAAGGATCATATATTTATGTGAAATGAAATGCTATCAAAAACAAAAATGCAACCAAAGGGTGTTTTTGAAACTACATTTCAAGAACAAGATGTTGTAGTAAGGATGTGAAGAAGTAGATGATGTTCCTTGAATGTCTAGGCTCCAAAAAAGAAGCCCTCAAGCTTGTATACCCATAAGCCTTAGCAAACACCTAACTTGTTAGGTAGAAGAACACCAATAGCACAAATTCTTCTTCTTGCGAATCCGAATGTAGCCAAGCCAAAACCCAATTTTTCAGCTATCAAAACCCGAAAATGCAGCCAAAGAAGAAAGTAAATGGAGCTTGCTTGTGTGTAAGAGAGTGTGATAGATGGAAGAGTGCAAGGGAAGGGAAAGTCTTGTAGAACCCATTACTAAAAGACCCCTCAAAGCCCCACATGGGGCGTCCGAAATTTTGATTCAAAATGGGTTTCCCCCATTTTGTAACTTTATAAAAAAATTCACTCTTTAAACCATAAGTTTATAAAATTAAAACCTCTTTTAATTTTATAACATTAACACACTTTTATTTGTTATTATTTAACTAACTTAAATAATGAAACAAATAATTTCTCATGAAGAAATTATCCATATAATGTTGTTCTATTTAAAAAGCATCGTTTTACAAAACCCATTTTCTAAGTTGGTGTCAATATTTATTTGTATGATCTCATCAACAAATAAACATGTAACACCCGGTTATTTAAAGTCAAAGAAAAAGAAGATAAAGTGAAAGAAAAGAAGGAAAAGAAATAAAACCCAAGTCTAGGGGTAAAAAGTGTCCAAAAGGACAAAATGTTTAAAAAGTAGGTGTAAAAGGTGGTATGGCCGCCCATATGTCCCATACACCCCTGATTTTCGGATTTTAGAGAGAGAAAGAGCCGAGCTCGGGTTTGAAGAAGAACAAGAAGTAAGAATTCGAATTCAAGTGGGTTTCTAAGCGGTTGAATTCAATTTGCAAACGAGTTTGGAGGAAGCCATACTCAAGAGCTGCAAAGGTGAGTTCTAGGACCCCTCTTTTACTGGTTTTTAACTAATTTAGGGGCTGGAACTGCATGAATGAATGATTTTATATAACTAGGTTTCGGACCCATGTAATTGAATGTGTGTGTGATGTTGTTATGAGGTGATATGTGACTATGTTCATGCTTGATGATGTATGATTGTGTTTTTAAGGCTTAGAGGGCAAAATTTAAGCTTAGAACATGATGTATGGTGAGTTGAAATCGAATATGAGGTTTTAGGCTCATATGTTAAGTTTGAAAATCTGCCTAAGTGTTTGGGGGTTAATGCGGATGAGTTCATCCAATGCGGATGAACAAGTAAAGTTAATGCATATGAGTTCATCCAATGCGGATGAACAAGTAAAGTTAATGCGGATGAGTTCATCCAATGTGGATTAACAAATAAAGTTAATGCCGATGAGTTCATCCAATACGGATGAACAAGTAAAGTTAATGCGGATGAGTTCATCCAATGCGGATGAACAAGTAAAGTTAATGCGCATGAGTTCATCTGATGCGGATGAACAAGTAAAGTTAATACGGATGAACAAGTAAAGGAAATGCGGTTGAGTCCATCCAATGCGGATGAACAAATAAGGATTAATGTGGATGAAGCATTGAATGCGGATGAGCAATAGGACCAAATGCGGATGAACACTTAAGAAAAATAAAAAACTGACCTTTTAAAAAAAGGGGTAATATAGGCCTTGACCTAGGAGATTCCTGGGGGTTTTGTAAGTTGACTATTGAGGTCATTGATGGCATGATGGGTATGTAATGATATATGATTGATGCTTATGATGATGATGATGTTGCATGGTTATGCATGATGTATGTTATGTATGTATGATGCCCTGCATGATGATGTATGAATGATATGTTTATGTTCCTTATGATGATGTATGTTTATCTTTCCTATGACTTTACGTGTTATGATAATGAATGAGCGAAGTATTATGTAACATAAAGTGAAAGATAATGAAAGAGGAACATGATGATGAATGAATGAATGAATGAAAGAAAGTCTTGCAAGCACTGTATGTCGGGACACACCATTAAAAGGTGTTAGCCCAACGGTGTGCGGGTTCACTACCCCGGGAGGATACATATCGGGGTCTTTCTTTGTGATTGACCATATGGATGAACCATTGTCGCGTGTCATAGGTACTGTGACCACCTGGTGCTGGGCACCACTGATGAAGGTCTTTTAAAGGCTTAGGTCCAGTATCACGAGCATGAAGGGCATTGCATATGACAATGGTATACCTGAACTTTACCTTAGGTACTGCGACCACCTAGTGCTGGCCACCACTGATGAAGGTCTTTTATAGGCTTAGGCACAGTATCACGAGCATGAAGGGTAAAGTTCATGGTGATGATGAAAATAATGAATGAATGAGAGTATGAACGAAAGAATGATGAAGATAATAATGATATTATATGTATGTACGTATGATCTATGATCACATACAATGGAAATGAAAGGTTTTAATGAAAGTAAAGTATGTTTTGTTATAAAACTAGAACTCACTCAGCAACGCTGACTTTTATGCATTTTCCAGTTGGCAGGTAATGTTGCTGATGATGGCACGAGGCAGCTGCTCAGCTCTTTTGGATGGCATCCTTTTATATAAAGCTTTTGTGATGTAATACAACGATGAAATTTTTTAACCAACAAACGATGCATTGTTTTTCAAAAGTTTCTATGATGAAATGAAATGCTATTTTTGAATGTTCCCGTTGCGAATGTTTATTTAAAATAAATGTAAAGTGTATGTTGTACGTGCGATGATTCATCAGCTGTAAGCGTCCCGGGAACGGGGCCTTACAAGTTGGTATCAGAGCCAAAGTTTAAGTGAAATGGGTAAATTTTCAAAATAGACCTTAACTTAAACTGAGAATGGGACGGAAGGGAGAGGGATGCCAATCTGAGTAGCTGCGTGCCATCAAGTATTTTCGTAAAGTTAACCGGTATTATGTGCGCATGTTATGTGGTTTATGTGTTGCTGATAGAATTAGACGCTGATGTAGTCAGGATAGGTAATGCTTGGGGTATGAAGAGTAAAGTAAGTGGCTAATCACAACTGGCCACTGTAATTAGGGACTTACTATACTTGACATAAACAGAGTTGTTTCCTTGAATGACCGTATTAGTGTTTAAACCTTTCAGTGTGAGTTAGAGGATGGCCGGTGGTAGATCATCTAAAGCTTCACGAGGTGGAGGACGTGGTACTGAACCACGAGTCACGAGAGGAAGGCCTATGGCCGAAAAGGTGATTCATGAAGAACCAGAAACCCCTCATCCGGAGGGCGGAGATGAGAGTTCTAATCTGAGAGCCTCAGTGAAGGAGGCGGTTATGGAAGAAGTTCATCAAGTCTTGCATACAATCCTACCATCTGTGGTGACCGAAGTGATAAATGCGGTTAGAGAGGGGGAGAGAAGGGAAAGGAGTGGACACACGGGCCAAAGAAGATAGCTCGAGACTAAGACGGTTTCGTCTCATGATGAAGAAGAAGAGGAAGAAGCAGAGCCTGTGCGGGAGGCAGTACGAGGCTGTAACTATGGGGTATACATGAGATGCAAACCCCCTATTTTCGATGGAAACGACATTGTTGTTGCTGCTCACCGGTGGGTGAGGGAAATGGAGGTTGTTCTTGATATCAGTGAGTGCCGTAAAGACCAAAAGGTGAAGTTTGCTACCCATTCATTTGTAGACTCGGCTCTATACTGGTGGGACAATATAGTCCAAGGCGAGGGTAGTCGGGCGATCGGGAGAATGAGATGGTCGGAGTTGAAGAAGTTAGTGATCGAGGAGTTTTATCCTCATCGGGAAATGGACAAGGTGGAGAGGGAGTTTCTGCAACTGGATGCGGGAACGATGACACACCAACAGTACACCATAAAGTTCAACGAAATGGCACGTCTGGTGCCGGATCAAGTGACACCTCTGTCCCGAAAGATCAAGAGGTACATTCAGGGATGGCCAACGGATATTCGCAGGCACATGATTTGTCGCCCGACCAAGTACGTTTAGGTCGGAGGTGGATTTGGCAGGGAGGTTATATGACGAAAAGGGTGTAGTGGTGGTGGCTGAAGGTAGTCGGAAGAATGGAGGTGATAGAAACTGGAATAGGAAGAGGTTCGGTCGGGGTGATGCCTTGACCGGTAAAGAGAAGGCACGGGTGGACGACCGCCGTGTGGTCGCATCGGGTGTTGGTATAATGAAGTGTGGTAGGTGTGGGAGAGAGCATAGTGGGGAATGTAGGTTTGGGTCGAACTTGTGCTTTAAATATGGGAAGGCGGGGCACATGGCCAGGGACTATTGTACGACCCGATGTTTTAACTGTGGTGGTCATATGAATAGGGAGTGTAAGATGCCAAGGGCCGAGGGTTCCGGGGCAAGGAAAACTGGAGGTGAAGGACCGAGGGCGAGCGCCAGAGCATTCACCATGACACAGGAGGAAGCTAGGACGGACCTTGACGTTGTGTCCGGTACGTTTCTAGTGAACCAAACTTTAGCTTCTGTGATATTTGATTCGGGTGCAAGTAAAAGTTTTATTTCTACTATTTTCTATGCTAAGCTGCATGTTACTAGTAGACGTGTTGATGCACCCTTTGACGTAGAAACTGCCATAGGTAAGTCTACCAGGATTTCTGAGGTGATAGAGAACTGTGATGTGGAATTAGAAGGTCATAAGTTTCCTGTTAGACTGTTCGTGATGACCTTGGGTGTTTTTAATTTGGTTCTTGGGATGGATTGGTTGGCGGACTTCGAGGCGAACATTGTGTGTCGCAAGAAGATGATTCGTATGACGGTACTTTGGTGACAGTTTATGGTGAACAGGTTACTACGATTCCGAAAGTGATTTCGATGGCGGTGGCGGGAAAGTGTATGAGGCGTGGATGTAGTGCCTACGTGGCCTATGTAAAGGATGCGGATACGCCAACACCACAACTATCCGATGTATCGGTTGTGTGTGACTTTCTAGATGTATTCTCAGAAGACTTATTAGGAGTGACACCTGACCGTGTGATCGAGTTCCAGATTGACTTGATACCAGGTGCCCAACCTGTTGCCAAGGCACCGTATCGATTGGCTCCGACAGAGATGAAAGAGTTGATGGAGCTGTTGCAAGAACTGCTTGACAAGGGGTTTATCAGACCGAGTATCTCTCCTTGGGGTGCTCTGGTCTTGTTTGTGAAGAAGTATGACGGTAGTATGAGGATGTGTATTGACAACCGTGAACTAAATAAGTTGACAGTGAAGAACCGCTACCCCTTACTGAGAATAGATGAAATGTTCGATCAGCTTCAAGGTGCTAGTTGGTTTTCAAGAATCGACCTTCGATCGGGCTATCATCAGCTTAAAGTGAAGGAGCAAGATATCCCTAAAATAGCTTTTCGCACGCGCTATGGTCACTATGAGTTTCTTGTCATGTCTTTTGGTTTGACCAACGCACTGGCTGCCATTATGGATTTGATGAACCGTGTGTGTCGGCCGATGTTGGATAAATCAGTGATTGTGTTTATTGATGACATCCTGATTTATTCGAAGAGCGAGATTGAGCATGCCGGTCACATTCGGGAGGTTCTGGAGACGCTGAGAAGGGAGAAGTTGTATGCTGAATTCTCCAAGTGCGCGTTCTGGTTGCGCGACGTGGTGAATCCCGACGGGATTATGGTGGACCCAGCGAAAGTGGAAGCGGTTATGCAATGGAAGTCACCAAATACGCCATCCGAGATTCATAGTTTCTTGGGTTTGGCGGGCTACTATAGAAGATTTATCCAAGACTTCTCTAAGATTGCTTCTCCACTAACCAAGTTGACCCGAAAAGATGTGAAGTTCATATGAGGTCAAGCTCAAGAGAAGGCATTTGAAGAATTGAAGGCGAGGTTGACTCAAGCTCATGTTTTATCATTACCTGATGGGAGCGAAGATCTGGTGGTTTATTCCGATGTTTCTTACTCGGGTTTGGGGTGCGTGTTAATGCAGAGAGGGAAGGTTATAGCCTATGCATCCCGATAGTTGAAGGTTCATGAGGTCAACTACCCTACCCATGACTTGGAGCTAGTGGCCGTGGTCTTTGAACTAAAGATTTGGAGGCACTATCTTTACAGTACGAAGTGAACCATCTTCACTGACCACAAGAGCTTGAAGTACTTCTTCGAGCAAAAGAATCTGAACATGAGGCAGAGGAGGTGGTTGGAGCTTATAAAAGATTACGATTGTGAGATCCATTACCATCCGGGCAAAGCAAACGTTGTGGCAGATGCCCTTAGGCGAAAGGAGAGACCCGAGCCGATTCGGGTAAAAGCTTATCAGTTGGTCGTGACCTCCGATGTGATGAAGCAAGTCAAATAGTTTCAAGATGAGGCATTGAAAGAAGATCATCTTAACTCTGAAAGGATGAGAGGTCTGGTCACAGAATTGGGTGAAAACACGCTTGGTGTTAAAACTCGATTTGGGAGAATGTGGATTCCTTGTTTTGGAGATCTACGGGTGAAGATAATGGATGAGGCTCACAAGACTCGATACTCCATTCATCCTGGTGCCACAAAGATGTACCAAGATATGAAGAAGAATTATTGGTGGCCGGGTATGAAACGCGAT
>BJCM01220603.1:0-13232 GCA_018326385.1 Flaveria bidentis | reverse complement strand
TTTACACATGGCAAGATATGTTTCAGTTGCCTCTGCATGACCTATTTGATATGAGAAGACATTTTGACAGTCTGAAGGATCCTAATCACCTTATGAAGAAAGGAATGGTGATCATCCTAATGAGGACTGCTGATATCTGAAGTGTACTAAGTGTTTTGGTAGCATCAGCCTAGGGGGAGTTTGTAGAGATTAATTAAGAGGCTGATGCAACCTAAACATCCAAAGTCTCTCCTGCATGCTGCACAAGTACTATGAAGAAGAATGCTTAGGAAGTTTCACACATGTAACAGAAATATTATAAGTGTGAAATCTTCCGAAGCCAAGACCAATATTTTCCGAAGCCAAATATGAAGTCTTCCGAAGCCTCAGAGACAAAGTCTTCCGAAGCTTTAACTCATGAAGACAGATTTCTTCCGAAGACTTTTGAAACATGCTTTATCTGATGTACTTTTCCATAAAGCTGGACACCTTTCCGCTGCACCTTTGTAAGGTCACCAACTTACATAAGTTAGTGAAAAGGTCCATGCTTTTGGTAACTGTACATTGAGATCTTAATTCTGTAAACTTTCTACTTCATGTACTTATCCTTTTTGTAATAGATAAGGATTTGAGCTATGGCATGTCATAGTCATTAGTCAAAAGGCAAAAGGCAATCTGCCTTTTAACTCTACAATTGATTTTGTTTTGTGTCTAGTCAATTGTATCCAGCTGGCTTTCAAAGTATAGCCGGCTGTAGGATGTAGTATAAGTATCTCATGTTCTTGTATTTTTGTATTATGCTTTGTAACACTTGTAATAGAGCATAGAGAAAGCAATATACTGCATTCTTGAAAACCATATACTTGTGTTTTTTGTGTTCTGTCTCTTACATTACTTGTGTTCTTAGTGTCTTACCCTTGGTTAATCCAGTCTTACTGTTTGATTAAGTTTAGTTAATCTCCTTTTTATGTTGCTGTGTTGTAACTCACCCCTTCAACGATCCTGCAGGTTTCCTAAAAGTAAGCATAAAGGTGCACATTAACTTAAGTTTACTAAACCTTCAACTTTCATCCATCATTCCTAGTCAAATGTCATAATTTACACACAAAAGATGCAATCATATGCATAAGTCTTCTAAGAACATAATATTTTCCAACATAAGATGCTTAAAACACTCACAAGGTTGAACATGTCATCAAACTAGAATAAATACACATGATCATTAAAGAATAATCAAGTTTTATCATAAAATAAACATAAACAACACCAAAAATCATGTATAAGTTGTTAAATCATGCTAAGTGTCATCTAATCCAAGTGATAATGTGAGTTTACATAAGGCTTACAAAAAATAACACCAAAACTCAAGAACATAGAATAACTCATAGTGGATCTAGAGAAATTTAAACCAATTTTAAAGGAAATGAGTTAGGTGATATTAGATCCTCCTTAATAGTGTGATAACTTTAATCTTTGCCTTCAAATCTCCCAAAAACTTTTGACATAGACCTGAATCACCTAAGGGTTAAGGGAGGCTAGGATTTTGAAGAAATAAAAGTTATGTTGGAAATGTGATATATTAGGGTTATAAACATGTTTTTGGTTCGAATATGACCATATCTCGAAATGATATGACCATATTGAGCTTTAGAAAACATGCTTAAAGTTTGGCAGTTGATATGAGCATATACAAGTTTGATATGGTTGTACTAGAAACATTTTTCCTCTTAAACTTCTTTAAATCTTGAGTTTTCTTTACAAAATCATGGGGTATCCTCTGACAACTATAAAAATCAAACAAAACACAAATAAGTATCTAAATAAATAAAATATTTATAACAAAAATAATGTAAAATATAAAAGAGTATGTATTATTTACATATATAATTATTAACATATCATATGTGGAGAATATCAAATAAAAACTGGAAAAAAAAAAAAAAAAGAAAAAGTTTGAAGGCTTTCCATTAACCACGAATGTTAGTTTACAAGGTATATAATAATAGTGAGAATTACATATACCTCCTCTCCATCAAAAAATACATATTTTTTTAAAACACAAGTTTCAATACCTAAATTATAATGTTTTTTAAACATGATTTGAGAAGATATGTGATTTTACAAGTTTAGAGGAGAAAATATGTAATTACTCCTATATAATATACAAAGTGTTTTCATTGTTTTTACTTTTGTTGATATCAAATAGAGTAAATTATTAGCATTGTCCGATTTAGATTAAATTATGAATTTGATCGTTAAGCTTTAAATTATGAATTTGTCCTCAAAATCACTATTTGCTTTCATTTTATCCTTAAAATCACTATTTGCTTTCATTAATGGTCGAATAGTTTAAGAATGCTAATTTTAACCATGAAATAAAGGGTTATTTTGGTCATTGTAACTTTAACAAACCAAATTAATTTGAGAAGGAAACAGTGTTGATGTTTTAAATGATCAAATTTTCTATTTTTTTTTCTCAATGAACAGTGGAACACCAAATCAGTATTATTAAGTTTACCAATTCTGTACCTCTAGACGACATACAGTGGTTTTCAAACTTGAAAATATTCTAATAATTTATAGAAAGTATTTTAGAAAACTCAATTTTTTTCCTATAATCAAATTTCTAGCAAAGTCAAACTTTTTATTTTAGGAAATGCATGATCAAAACCCTACAGGAAGACTTCCATGGGAATCGTTCATGGAAAACTAAACATAAGTCAAAGAGTGACAGCATGTGATCCTTAATGGAATAGTTTAATTAAACTTATTTATAAGAACTTGTAAACCAGCAAGGCAACTAAAGGAACTTGAGAGATTGCAAGTGAAATTGTTCAAAAATGGGTTAAGTTTCTTAAGAGATCCAAAGTGACCAATGTTTGGTTGACAGATTGGTGGAGTGATTGTTGTTTGAATGATTTAAGGGTCGTGAGTGAAATCAAGATCTAAAAATCAGATGAATCATTGATTCAGTTATTGTTTTGTTAGAGAAATTGAAGCTTTTTGAGTTTTGTCAATGTAAGATCAATGGCATCTTGCTTCTTAACATCATATAACACAAATTGCATTCAACAAACAAATGAAGAAAGATCGCATCCTTGAAAGTTATTACGAAAGTTAATGACTATATCCATTTAAATTTAAGCTTTAAGATTAAATCCATAATTCAGCCCAAATAAGAGGGACTTTTTGTTTAATTCACTTCATAAAATAATATACTAATTTCTAAACACTTTAAAGATGAGTTTTTTACTAAAATAATATTAAGTGGAAAACTATTTAACAAACTATTGCTCATTCATAATTTTATACTAAAATAATGTTACTCTATATTATTTCATTTATCTCTTATTATTTATAATAAAAAATACATCATTCAGATTGCCTTCAAACTAGGGGCGGATACAGAAACTTTTAAACTAGGGGCGGATACATAAACTTTTAGCAAGGGGGGCAGAAAAATTTGACGGTAAAATTTTACATCTTTTCTTTTCATTTTTATAGCCCTTAATATTAACAAAACAAATAAAATTAAATAAACATAAACATTCAATCTAACAAAACAAAAAAATAACGTGAAACAATGAAAAATAAAAATGATCAAAAAGTAACAAGAACTATTTAACTTAAAAATCAAAAGAAAAAACTAGTTATTTATTAATTTAATTGTTTTAATTATTAAAGTGAATTGTTTTTCTCTTGCTGTGGCTCCATCGGACCAAAATTATGCCCCCAATTACTCTTATTTTATTTCATTTGTGCCCCCATATCATTATTTGTATCCATCTTTTAAGCTATTTTTGAAGTAAAAAGCAAATATTAAACACACATTTTTATCTTTGTTGGTGGGCATGTACGGGAGCCACTCCCCCCTCCTACAACATCAAATCCGCCCCTGCTTCAAACCCTATTCTGCCAACAAAGCGTTTTTGTCGGCGACACCTTTTGGCGACCTCTGTTCGCTCTTTTAATAAGATCATTGATTTTTATTTTGTAAGTGGAAGGTAATTTTAGTTTCTAATTTATTTGGTTCTTAACATTAGAAGATAGATTGGTCAAATGTTTTATGAATTAATTTGAACAATTATGTGGTTGTATGTTTTCTAGGTTAATATGGATGAATTATTTGGTTGGTGTTCTCGTTTAAGTAAAACCCATTCATGACCAATTTTAACAATGTCAAATACAAGCATTTGGTGGACCAATTTGGTTAAACAATTAATTTGGTTGCTACTCGTGTTCACATGATATCGACTGTGGATAAAAAAATATTATGGACTAAAACGATTGGAAGGTATGTGACTACTAGTTCAAAAGAGTTTGATTGATTAGAGAATTCATTTGACCTATAAACCTCACATCAATTAGCCGTACAAATAATATGAGAAACATTCACTCTTTCTTAAGGCCAATGTCCTCATTGATCAGGTTGGTTCTCTCTAGGCCACCATTCCACGTTTGGTTCTGACATCATTTTTATGGACAAAATGGAAGAACTCAACCCAAAATACTGGTCTGATGGATGAATGAGCTCATTTGGCTTATAAATTTCACATCAATTGCTCACAAAATCCCCTTCCAATGGTTTCATTACATAGCATTCACCCCTCCTTAAGGGCCAACCTCCTCGTTGGTCATGACCACGTTGTTATAAACCAAATGGAAGAACTCAACTTAAAAGATTAGTCTGATGGGTGACGGAACCCATTTAGCCTATAAACCCCACATTAATTATCCATAAAACTAATGTGGGACAAGTTTCACACATTGCGATGGTTTTAGTCCATAACATTCACCCCTCCTTAAGGGCTAACGTCCTCGTTGGTCACGACTACATTGCTCATGGTTGGCTCTCTACGACTCACCACTTCATGGGCTATGACTTCGAGTTTGGATTTGATACCATTGTTACGGACCAAACGGAATAACTCAACCCAAAAGACTAGTCGGATCGATGATGGAACCATTTTGCCTATAAACCGCACATCAATTACCCAAACAACTGAGGTCAAGTCCCATACCTTGCAGTAGTTTCGGTCAATAATAGAATTTGATCTCATGACGTTTTATATATTTAAACTGTTAGACTACTTTGATTTTGGTTATGATACATGTGACATCTGGTAATTTTCCGTTACCAAAACTCTGTTAGTTCTGTTAAGTCTTACATACGCGCTACGTAAGCACATACTAGTTGTCCTTGAATGTTGGTGACTTAAAAAATAATTGATATCGGTCTAACTAATATTAATTTGACTAATAGTTATTTTATGGTTTACATAGCAAGTCGTTTGTGGATCCATCATGTGTAATAAGTAAGAATCGTCAACTACTTATCATTGTTTTTCATATATGTAGATTATGAACAAATCCTAGATCAATCTTTTAATAAATGTTAAAATTGATGAAATTGAATCTTGTAGTTGTGTTAGTTTGATGTTATAATTGATTATTTATATGGATTTTGAATGGAAATCGTGATTTTTATGCCTAGATTTTAACTTACTTAAAGTAAAACTTTAATTTTTAAAACTTGAGATTTTGTGATTCTATGTTTTTTTGTGTTTTAATGATTGTTATGAACTAGATTAAGCATATAATTGATGGTTCAATGCATGATAATTGGGTTATAAGATGTTACTTTTCTGAAGAGGAAACTTTAGAATTGTTTAATGAAATTCCATGTTTTGAGGATGCATATTGTGTGAGGATCATGTTAAATTGATTGTTGAGAACCTTGAATAATCTAATATGCAATTGTTAGGTCATGTTTGTGTTACTTTGGGAAATTGAATGTTTTAAGTGCCCGTGTAGTGAATTGTTGATATGATTATATGTCGATTGATATTTGAAAATTAGGATTTTGTGTCATAATGACGATGTTGATCAAGATGGAATGTTTGGATTATTTTGCTAGTATAAGTCATGTTCAAAATATGATGGTGAACATCATACACACATGCAGATCTAAGGCCCCTACTTAGTATGATCGACATGATTTAGGATGTGAAGTAGTAGTTACTTCACATGGGACATGTAGTGCATGATTAAATCCTATATGTGATTAGGTATATTTGGGATATATTTTCGACTGTAAAATATATGGTGGTTACGTGTTGAGATTTGCATGTGTTGTATAGTAGGTTATGCTAGTACAATACTTATGTTAGAGTTTAGGATCTATGATTTACTATATGTGAATGATTTGAGTTAAACTAATGAATGAATCCGTTAATTAAAACGAGTTATTGGTTTCAAAATCACCTAAATCAATGATATTGATTTAACGACTAGGGTATGTTAAACCATTCGGTCTTGCATGTACTTATGTACTCATTTATTCTAGGTAACTTGTGACAGATTGTCTTTCCATTCCATCATTTGACTTGCATTACTTCTTTCTTACCCCTTCAGGTGAGTACAATCCCCCTTTTTACATACTTCTTTTGGGGGGAGAAAACATACTTTCAAAAGTTTTATTTTTATAAGTTTTATATGGCATACACATAGTGTAGATTAGCAATGAAAAATCCTTATATTTTTGGATCATTAATTTGAAGACATTAGTGGAAAATATTAGGTAGTACTATTGGGTCTAACAAGTTCCACTCGTACAATAGGAGGCCAAGTGGGTGCACATTTTCTTATACGTCTAACACATTGTCATGACCCGGTAAGTCATGATTGAAGGCAAACAAACGAACACAACCACTTTCGATCGCGAAAACACTATTGTTATTGCTATGATATAGACTAGCTATCTATTTTAGTACATGATGCGTGCGGATAGTACATATATTTTTATAAGATTTTACGCACAGATTCAGTTTTAATTGGTTATTACAAATACTAAACTACACACAAAAAAGGCAAGTGTACCTGTCGTATGGTAATATAGTGTTGGTAAGAACCGAGTATCAATCCGTGGACACACTAATCCTACTCAACAACCCTCATAATTTACTATCAGTTTTAGGTTTTAGAAAATGATAATTTTAACATAATAACGATAAATAAAGATAGATAAAGATAGATAAAGATTGGTTGAGACTTTTGGTGATTCTTTTAGTGAAGTAAGGATGTTATCCTACTTTAGATTACACTTATGTAACTGTGATGAATTGGTGGTGTGATTAGAGATATTGAATAATGTAATTATGTTAATGTTTATAAAGATGAGTTGGCGTGATTTCTCGTCTATCCTGCTGCAGTAGTGACTAGATCCTGTCAGGCTGAGTTTTACTGCTCAGATCAAAGCTCTAGTAATGTAGGTAAATCTTTTGAGTCCTATTTGACATATGATTTCTGAAAACATAACTTAATGTTAAAAAGAGAGTTGATCAGGTTCCTTCCTAACATACCATTAATTTTGGAAAACCGTAACAATTACTGAAGATTTCTCAAACTAATAAAAGGGGACCCGCAAATGATCAGAAAGTTAAAGTGATATGATTTCAAATAAGCATTTCTAGTTCATTAGCCATGGATCTATTATGAAGACTAGTTTCGCAAATGAAAGTTGATCATACGTTTTTCAACCGTGTATGACAATCACAATCACAAACCATAAATTTATAACTTCCCGTTTAAATGTAGATGCTACCCATCAATAGTTTTCCCAAGACCACCATAACATTAACATAATATATATCACACCATTAGTTCATCACAAATTACATAAGTTTCATTAAATTAGGATAACATATGAAGTTTAGCTCAAAAGAAGCTTGAACATAACAACAAAGATAAAAGATAGTAATGAAATCATCGGTAAATTAGAACAATCAAACCGGTGATCTATTATGGATGATGTTAAACAATCCCAAGCTTCTTCTAAGTGTTGAATGAACCTCCAAAACCTTCTAAGGAGCTCCAAAGGTTGGGTTCCCGAGAGGGAACACCAGCACTTCACCTCCCAAAAGCTGATCTTCAAGTTGCAAATGAAGTCTTATTTATAGGCTTTCTGGAGTGTTTAAGCACGGCCCCATGCCTAAAAGGCATGACCCCATGCTAGTACAATGTACGTAAAAGTTGGTCGGCTCGTACGCTCAGAGGTTGTCGGGCACAGCCCCGTGTTCAATGGGCATGGCCCCGTGTTTGTAGTGGGGCACGACCCCGTGCCTCCTGGGGCACGCCCCCGTGCATTGGGTTGGGGAACCATACTTTTTGTCTTGTCGGACCAACAAACACGGGGGTGTGTTGATTTAAGCATGGGGGTGTGTTTCAGGCTGGGCATAGGGGCGTGCCTCATGAAGCACGACCCTATGCTTGACTTCCAAAACTTGGTTTTCTTCATTTTCTTCTTATTTATGCTTCTTTTGTTCATCTTGGTCTTTTCCAAGCCTGAAAACACAATATGAACGATTTAAGTATCAAATCATCATTTCCAGTAAGAATTTATAGAATAATTAATGTGCAATTGATGTGTTTTATATGTATAATTTGAAGCACATCAGTACACATTACTTATATTTTACAAACATAATTGTGTTTGCTTAGTTACAAACTCATGAACCCACTGTCCTTTGTGTTGACATTTTAGTATGCCTTCTCAGGTTGTTAGCCATAGGTGCATGTAAGTGCACAAAACAAGTCTTGCTCATATAAACATGTTTAGAAAAATTAGCTATACATTACATCTTTAACTATGGTTTTGGATGCCTGTTTTCTGCATTTATATTTGAATATTGTGTTTTTGAACATTGAACTTGCGCATTTGTAGTATTTTAAAACTTATAAACTTAGAGGTTTATTTTGAAATTCATTGAGATGTCATTCATAGTAACTAATGACTTAAATCCTGATTTGTTTATATGTCTTGTGATGCATGTTGATTTTGAGGGTGTGACAATATAGTCTTAGTATTACAATGTGAACCATTTTAATACAATATCAGAAATGATTCATAATGAGGATTTCAATATGATGTCTTGATTTATTATTATGAAAAATGACGATATTGATGAAATTATAATTAAACCTGATGTCGGTGATATGTTAGAAAAAGATGAAGTTGAAGATGAAATTCAAGTTGATAGAGATGAAGAACGTTTTGACACGTGAGTTGAAAAAAAAGACTATTTCAATAAAAATGAGTAACTTATTAGATTTATCAAACTATACAATATTAGGGTGAACAAACACTTTATGGTGGTTAAATCATGACCACAAACTTGGTGCATAAATTTAAGTAACACCTATAATCTGGTTGCAATGGAAACTCCATTCAAGTTAACAACTAATTGAATATCTTGAAATCGGAAAATATAGCAGTGCACATACTTGTTTACATTATAAGATTACTCAACGCTATCCAAATCTAGATGTAAGTTTATTGCTAACTCAAGAAATCCAACATCTAATAGAAGAACAACCTTTTATTAGTACTAGTGGTTTGAGAGCTGAAATAAGCAATAACTTATAGCTAAACTCCTTCATACAAGGATGTTTAGGTAGGAAAACTAGAAGGCAATTGAAGATGTATTTGGGGATTCAGAAGAATCTTATAATATTTTACCTAAGTTTCTATATGCAATACAAATGTTCAATCCAAGAACTATTGTTGAATGGTGCATTCTAAGGTGAGCTAGTGCAGATCATGTGAAATTTAGACGAGTTTTTTAGGCATTTGTTCCTATCCAGGGATTAAGCATTGTCGAGTGTGATTTCAACTACAACGTTAATGATAAGGTCCATAACTCATAAACAAAAGATTTAGTGTCACACCCCCGACCGACGGCGGAATCATCGGGGCGGACGAATGTGAAACGATTGTTCATAGCACATGGAACTAATAAGTTGAAATAATATTAAATACCATCATTCATTGAACAATACAAGTCAATTAAGTCATTACAATACACAAAAAATAAAAACAACAATATAAGAAATTTATCTAAGTCCAAGTCCTATATGAGCAAGAAGCGTTCCTCAAGTAACAAACCTGAAACATGTTAAAAATAAAGAGTCAACTTTGAAAGTTGGTGAGTTCCCATGGGTTAAACGTACATATATATAAAAAGATTTACAAGTAGCAATTCATGTCAATGGTTATGAATTATGCAAGTTTACATAACACATATAGTTACAACCAAACCTCGACTTGATTACAAGTTTATAAGATGGCTAAGTGTACTTGGTTCCCATGATGAACAAGCATACGTCATCAGGAGCCGACAATACATCGGCTTTAGCACCAAATAGGCTTGTCAGGCCCAAAGATCTAAGACGTCGACAGGCTAGCAATAGTTAATGATTGTAAACAAAATATGTACCTCACATAAGACTTACAATAACACAAATAACCATGTGTAACACCCGAAAATTTTCTTTGAAGCCGACGAAAGAAGAAAAGAAATAAAGTCTAAAGTCGAGGGACCAAACTTGCCAAAACGGGAAGAAATTTGGATGAGTGGGGGTATAAAAAGGGGGAGGGCAGCCCACACCCTCCCCATTCTTGCCAAAACTCAGCCAAGGGAGAAGAGAAGGGGAAAAAGAGGAGAAAAGCTTGGTTCGGGTGGATTCGAGCTCGAAAACCGAAGTGTAGCAGGTCAAATCGAAGCTCTACTCGACGGGATTGTTGAGTTCTAGGACCCCTCTTTTACACGTTTTTGAATGATTTTAGGGCTAGAACACATCTGAAAACTATTTTTCAGGTATTTGGGTGTAAACATGTTTATATATGTATGTGTATATGTATGATTCGTTTGGGGTTTGATTTCGGGCTTGGTTGTGCTTGAATGATGTCATGGTATGCTTCCTTAAGGTTTAGAATGGTTGATTTGAGCTTAAAAGAGGTTTGAAAGAGTTTGGAGGTCGAATTTGGCAGCTACAGTTTGGGATGAACTGCATTCTGCATCAGCTAGGGCTAGGTGACTGAATGGAGGTCCATGCATCCGAATGGCATGCGACTGGGTCGCATGAAAGGCGTGCGACTGAGGTTCATTCGGACGAAAGTAGTACGACTGAGGGTCATACGTATGAGGGCTATGCGACTGAAGGAAATACGGATGAAGGCCATATGACTGTATGAAATGCGGATGAAGGTCATGCGACTGGAGTCCATACGCATGTGAGTCGTGCGATTGAGGTTCATACGCACAAAAGGTGTGTGACTGAGGGCCATTCGCATGAAGGTCATGTGACTGAGGTCCATACGCCCGGATGTCATGCGATTGAGGTCCATTTGCCTAAGTGTTCTCATACGTACAGAAGACCATGTGACCGAATAGGGTCCATACGCCCGAATGACCTTAGTGTATTGTCTGACTTTCGGGAAAGTGCGGACGTAGGCTCGGAACTTTGGGGTTGTAGATGATGTTGATGATGCATGATGAGATATGATGCTGATGATAATGATATGATGCGCGTGATTCGTGTGATGTTTGATGTCGTGTGATTCTACATGTTGTATGTTATGCATGATGTATGTTATGGGTGTGCGATGTTGCCTTGTGTGATTGATGTTGTATGTTTTTATGTTCCTTATTATTATGTATGATTGTCTTCCCATGGTTCGCGTTGAACGATAATGAAGGTAATGAAAGTATTATGTAACGTGAAGTGGAAGATAATGAAAAGAGGAACGTAATGAATGAATGCAAGCATGAACGAATGAATGAGAGTAAGGATAGCTTGCAAGAGAAAGAAAGGAGGTTCACGACTCATTGAGGGTCGTTAGCTCAACTGTGTGTGTATTATAGCGTGCGATCTTGGCTAAATCATAAAGGGACATAGACACAGTGGGAGTTCAGTTTTGGTAAATGCTTCGATACGTGTGATGTGGTATTTACTGTGCGCTATGTAGCGTGTGATTTTGGCTACCTCATATGGATTGTAGCATGCGATTTTGGCTAACCCATGAGATGGCGTGCGATTCTGACTAAACCCTAAGAGTTCTCTCACACACAGGGGGAGTCGGTCTTGGTGACCACTCCGTTGGTGTGATTTGTACGATAGATATGATGAGGGACTATAGACACAGTGGGAGTTCAGTTTTGGTAACTGCTCCGATACGTGCGATGTGGTATTTACTGTGTGCTATGTAGCGTGTGATTTTGGCTACCTCATATGTGCGATTTGTGCGATATGTACTTACAAGATTCTGGACAGAATGTTTGGTATGTGTTTGAACATGTTTTAAAATAGAAAACGGTTTCATAAAATTATAAAAATTTATAATTGACTAGTTAAAAAGTCTCCCGAACAACTTTCATTCAGAATTTTTTTATGAAAAGATCTTTAAATAGGTCAAACAAGCAGCACAAGACAGAAGATGCTGAAATGCGCACTTATCTTGTGAAGGCTATTGTTGAGTCGTCCGATTGTGTTTGAAGACGTATAAACTGTAGTTGAAAAGGTGATTCAATGAAATTAACATTGGAGTCTGAGTTTACTCAAATTTAGTTTGTTATGATCAAGTTATGATCGGTTGAAGTAAGATTATATTCTGCCAGAATTGTAGTAAGGCACTTATGTGCACTTTTAAAATCGTTAAAGCATGAAACAGGTTAAAAAATTTTATTATATCAATGTATGGTATATTAGTCTTTATTTGAGTTATAAAAATATTCTAAGACTTTAGAATAGCCATAATTTAGAACAATAATCTTGTGGAATAACCGAATGCGGCGGCATAGCCGTCCATATGCAAATGGGATTCTTTGTTTATGTTAGTGTGCTGTTAGCTTAATTTAGGAATGTTAGTGATTGTTATAAGGTTAGTGATTATTAAAATGTTAATGATTAAATGGTAATGATTAAAATAAAAAGAGATTTGGTAGAAGAAATGACAATAATAAGAACATAAAGTCATGAGAACAATTGGATGTTAGGATGATTGAAATGTATAATATAAAAGCAATAAAAGATTCCCTTAGTAATAAGAATTCTTGAAATTTCTTGTAAAATAAAATTCTTCAAATTGATCATAACTAATGATGAAAGAAAGATATGAGAGTGAGATTTTAGAGAATGAGCAAATAAAAAGTGAGGACTAAGCCTTGCTTTTATACTTGAGGTTAGGAGGAGGTTATGAATGATATTAATGGTGATTTTTAAGTCTTTTAAAATGGGGTTATGATTGGAATTTGAAATAAATATAAAATTAAATAGTTTAAATAAAAGAATACTTACAATTTAAACTTTAAATTTAATTTAACAACTTCTTTTCTATTAAATCTTTGTAGACTGTATAAATTTAATATGAACTTTTAATTTGATTATTTATTTTAATTGAATATTTAAAATCTTAT
>BJCM01220601.1:0-24928 GCA_018326385.1 Flaveria bidentis | reverse complement strand
TTTATATTATACGAATGGTCATGAGTGATTGTTAGTGAAAGATATAAAAAATTTATTAGTATTGTATTATGCTTTTTTATATTTGAAGAAATACAATACAACCCTCATAAATATTTTAATATTATTGAAAATGGTTGTTAATAAATGAAAGGAAAAAAATAATGATAAAGGTATGAAAAATATTGTTTAATTGAAAAGTAAAAGAAAAACTAATAAGGTTTAATGTAATTATAAAGATGAAGATGAGTGATAGATTAAGTGGATTATTATAGAAAAGTTCAAGGTTTAAACCTTTATAAATGTAACTTATATTTTGGTGTAATGTAAAAGTATGATATATTTATCGTTTTAAGAAAAAAACTATATTACAAAGCTATGGGCGTGAAAACTTAATCTAGCTTGTCATTTTATGTTAAAATAAATAAGATAAAAACAAAATACTTATATTTGTATTTTTTATGTGTAAAAGTTTAACCTATATTGATTTACAAACAAATATTAGAATTAAAAGTATATTATGTTAAATGGGTAATGTTTCTGACACTCTTATGTTTGGATCTGTATAAACTTTTTATTTTGAGTCATATTTGATCCGTCAACCATATAAGATGTCTAAGTATCTTCGCATTATATGTTTTGGTAGGGAAAAAACATATTAAACATCACATTTTTAACCCGACCATCTTTAAATAGTTGATGATATGCTTGCTTCGTTTCCAAAGCCCTTATTGTTTTTCTATTAAATATATCTTTGTGAGGGTTAACTCACACATATCTATTAAGCGTTAGATTAAAACATTCAATCACTTGAACATGATCATATACATCATGATATTATTAGGATACGACCCTTGTCATAAAATATCTGTTATTACTGTTAGAAAAGCTTGTTAAAAAAAGAAATAAAAGGAGAGTTGACTAAGGAGTGTGTGTTGACTAAGAGGAACTAGGGTTGTTGGGTTTGACTTGAGGTAGTCTTATGGACCACGTACATAGTGAACCCATGTCAAAATATTAAGTCAACCCAAAATGATTATGAGGCTTGACTTTATTGGGCTGCATAGTAAGTGGTGCTTGTAATTTTGACTTTAGCATAAAGTCTTCTCAAAGTTGTGACCCTTCTTCACGTTTTCTGTTTTTTAAAATTACATTTTTATAAGAATAACAATTTCTATATGTCATTGTTAACACGTGTGAATGGGTTCAAGGGGTCTAAACATGGGATTCGTTGCAAGGGGAAAGTAACTTTAATTAGTTTAAAAAAGCTAATCAATTTGTGCTAAACATGATCTTATTGTAATGAACACATGTAATCTTTTTTAACAGGCCCATTAAAAATATTATTTGTTTCTTTTGAGGTGTTTTTTAATGAGAGGTCAAAAGGTCATTAGGTATGTTCTTAATTTACTATGTAAACAAATAGAATGATAAATCATATTTGAAAAAAACACAAATTATTTTTTTAATCAACACGCCCCTAAATAAAGTTATTAGGCTTCTTTTAAATCTATATGTATTATCGAAAGCAAAAAATTATCAAATTTGCTGATAAATTTACTTAATATATTTAACAACAAAAAATTAATGAATACTATACACACGCACACATCTAACTTATTCAGATAATTTATTATTTTGACCATGAACTCATCTTGTTTTTCGTTCTCAAAGTAATACTTTTCTCCTTCTAGATGAACTACAATCAATTGCATATATAAATACATGCAAAGTACTTTGGTACGATGATGTAATTACGGGTATGTTATAATTATCATTTAACGTCATGTAACATGATATCAATATCATCATAAATACTATTTTAATAACTTTTTATTACTTTTAAATAATAAATAGTATTTAAATAAGACAATCACTAATGTCATTAGATCACTAAACAATAGTTCATAGAAAACATTTCATGTATAATTCTAAGTCGTCTATACATCTGTCCATTACAATATGATTTTGACACTAGTAAAACGAAGAATGATAATACTAGGAGAGGAATATATCAGAAATTATCATTTTCTATTGTAAGAATAAATACACGTATATTAAATTTCTTTTGCATCTTGTCATGAAACTAGGAAATAATAATGACATAAAAACATATTTTATCACCCAATAAAAAAATTTGTGGTTCCAGTCTTGTCTATACCATTACACGTCTTCCACATATATACATGATTAATGAACATTCAATAAAGTAGGAGAGATATAAAAGCTTAAAGATATATTAAACTAACTTCAACTTCCAACTAAGAGTTCCATTGTTGTCCCAATTCAAAAAAAAAAAAATCATAAAATTTGTTGAAAGTTGTACACGTTAATTTCTGAAGAAAAATATAAACAAAATCGTTGGAGTGCTGGTATGTGTGTGTTTTTTTAATCGACATTATGTACATATTAATAAAACATTGATTTTTTAAATAACAATATTTTTAAGAAATCAAAATTTTATTTTTTAAAAAAATAGACATATTGTTGAATTTGTCATTTCAATCCAAATAATTTTTTTTCATTTCAATCACTATAATTTATAAACTATTGTTATTTAGAGTTGAGAACTTCCTTAAGAGTTTGGTCGGCTTATGACATGTTTAAAGACATGAAGGAATCAAGAGTACATTAAGAATCCTTATGAATTTTTAAAAGTTGCTATTGAAAAAAAAAATATTAATTTTTTCGCATCCTATTCCACGTCCTATTCCACATCCGCATTCATATAATTACACTAAAAAATATTAATTTTTTCACTTTTCTTTTCAATTAAATAATATTTTTATACATTTATCATTAGTTTTTTCTCTGTTTTTTTCACAACCACTTAATATATATTACAAAATTACAGGAGTTTGAACAGTGTTTCACCAAAATGCAGAACGAACAGTAACATTTTCTCTCTACTTCACTCACAAACACTTATAACTATATCATATAATATAGAAAATATGATCACATTAATTTAAAGAACCTGAATCCTCTAATCATGCTAATATTACGAGGTTTAGAGTTGATGAGCTCGAGTAAGCTAGTATACCCCTAGATTCTAATTTAGTCAATGACATGTTTGTTGATGATGTTGGGGATGATTAGAAAAATGGAATTGCATGTTCCCACTTGAAACGAGACATTAAGGGGATTTATTTCCTATTATTGAAGAATGAATCCCTAATTAAGATGCTAGGGCCGTGAAGAGATATGTTAATAGCCTTGAGAATGATGATGTTTACATATGACATCATCAGAGGAATGCTCCTTGATGACTTACACATGTTAAACTCAATCAATAAAATAAAGACACAAGAAAAAACTAAAAAGACATATACAAAGGCATATCTAACGGCGAGACGACAAAACAGATTTTAAAACCAAGATGTTGAGTTAGAGAAAATTCCGAGACAACCGTATTAGGAGAATTGTCTTAAGCATTCACTACAAGTATTATGATAATATTCTCTATTTTGTATAATTATAAAACTATTTGTAGAGATAAAAGAAAATGAGAATAAGTATAGAAAAAACCAAAGAATATCACATGATGTTAACGCGTGAGATTTCTCACACACATCTAATCATTCTAACATCAACATGGTGCTCATACATACACCATAAGCCACACGACCTTCTTAATTCTTAAGCACGACAACACACACTCTTATGATAAAACTATTAAACCAAAAGCCATAGGCATTTCACATTTGATCACGTTTTTCGGTTATTACGAAGTATATGGGCTACTTCTTAAAAACACACTTGCCCTTAATTTGGGCCTAAGACAGACCATAAAACAAAAAATCACCAAACTAAAACCCTCTCGTCATCTTAAGCCTTGGGCCTTCATCTATTCTTCCAAACCTGACATTTGATTGGACTTCAATTCTAACCCAACATTGACACTAGCCCATTGAACGGCCCAACACCATTTCCAGCCCAACACAGCCCTAGGTCAAGAAGACTCAACACCACATGCCTTCATAAACCCTAATTCATCACCTCACACCCCCATTTCCCCACCGCCGTCGTCTCAAACCCTACCCGGAGCAATGGGTCGAGTCATCAGAGCCCAACGTAAGGGTGCAGGCTCCGTCTTCAGGTCCCACACGCACCACCGCAAGGGTCCGGCGAGGTTCCGCAGCCTCGACTTCGGTGAGCGTAACGGCTACCTCAAAGGCGTCATCACCGAGATCATTCACGACCCCGGCCGCGGTGCGCCGCTTGCTCGCGTCACTTTCCGGCACCCGTTCCGATACAAGCACCAGAAGGAGCTTTTCGTTGCTGCTGAGGGGATGTACACTGGTCAATTTGTGTTTTGTGGGAAGAAGGCGAATTTGATGGTGGGCAATGTGCTGCCGCTTAGATCTATTCCTGAAGGAGCTGTGGTGTGCAACGTGGAGCATCATGTTGGGGATCGGGGGTCGTTTGCTAGGGCTTCTGGGGATTATGCGATTGTTATCAGTCATAATCCTGATAATGGTACCACTAGGTATGAGTTTTGTTGTTTGAAACCTAGTTTTTGCTCACTGCGGTTGTTTGCGAATTGTTTGTGTGTTTATACATGTTGATTGTTGTTTATGTGCTATGATTGGATTCTATTTATTGATTGATTTTTATCAGTTTGTCTGTTATGTTTTCTACAAATTCATCTATACGATGATTTGGTAACATGTTATTAATACATTTATTTGAAGAAATTCGGATACTTTAACTTTTTGAGTTTATGTGGTGATTGTCGGTTTCATTTTGCTACTTCAGTCGTGATTTTATCAGTTTGTCTGTTATGTTTTCTGCAAATTCATCTATATGATGATTTAATAACATGTTATTAACACATTTTTTTGAAGAAATTGGGATACTTTATTTTGTTGAGCTTATGTGGAGATTGTCTGCTTCATTTGCTACTTCAGTAATGATCTTGTGGTAAACTTGTGTTAGAATTATGAAATGCTATGGATTTCTGTAAGCTTTTTTTTAGTTTAGATTTGTACATTGATTTACGATTTTGTTACTTTTGCCTGTGTTAATTATTATGCTTAGAAACATATCAAGGAACCTATGTGGTGTTTTATGAGCTTTTCATAAATTTGTATGCTATGTTATCTATAAATTGATTTGTATGTGTGTTTACTGTTTAACGCTCTTAAAGCATGTTATTATTACAAATATTTGAAGAAATGTAGATATATCTATAATTTATTGAATTTCTGATGAAGATTGTTGGTTTTAGTATGTTACTTTAGTCATGATCTTGTAAAACTTGTGCTATTTCTATGAAATGCATTGGATTTCCTTAAGGTCTTCTTCAAAGTTGACATTTTTTTCAATATTCTATACATATGATTGTTAATTATTTTGTAGAGTGAAGCTTCCATCTGGAGCCAAGAAAATTGTGCCAAGTGGATGCCGTGCGATGATTGGTCAGGTTGCTGGTGGAGGTCGTACCGAGAAGCCAATGCTGAAAGCTGGTAATGCTTACCACAAGTTCCGTGTGAAGAGAAACTGCTGGCCTAAGGTTCGTGGTGTTGCTATGAACCCAGTGGAGCATCCCCATGGTGGTGGTAACCATCAACACATTGGTCATGCTAGTACCGTTCGTCGTGATGCACCACCTGGTCAAAAGGTTGGTCTTATTGCCGCTAGGAGGACTGGTCGTCTCAGGGGTCAAGCTGCCGCCACTGCTGCCAAGGCTGATAAGTAATAAAGTGCTGTCATGGATCTTGATTTTAGTTTTGGTGTCGTTGGATCTGTTTCTTCTATTGTTAGTTTCTTTCAGTTTACCTGCTATTGTTGTGTTTGTTTTCATACATTCAATCAAGTTGGAAAGTTTTGCAGTAAGTTACTGATTAATCTTTTTCTTGGACTTATGATAATGGTAATTTGTTTGATGTCAATTGCTGTCTGCATGCATTGTTTATATTTTAATCAATCAGATCAACCGGGGCATTTGTATCCATAGCAGGTAATTCAACACTACAATGTTGAAATTAACTAGTCTTAGTAGTCCCAACTATCAACTAACATAGGTTATGATTAACACATGAATGTTGCTACGATTATTATTTTCAACCCTCAATCCCATAACCTACATCAAAATCATACATTTATAAAGGATGCAACATTTTTGAATTTCATATATAGATTAAACATGCAAAATCATTTATAATTTGTGAAGTATATACAAATTCATGGTTTTATGTCAATTTCGGACACCCGCTCAACTAATCAAGATTTGGGTTCTAGGATCATACATCACCTCTTGAACATATAATCGTAGGAGATAATCATGCATTTGATTAACTAAAGAGAATTAAGATTGAACATCCGATTTTGATCTTTAATGGGGGCAAACACGCATAATCTATTGATGCGTGCGTCTTGAAAATTACGTCGATGGATCCCTCACCCCATTCGCTAGTTTTATATTTTTAACTTTAAATTAAATTCTAGTCCGTACTATTTACTTTACTTTTAACCTTTATCCCCTAATTAACACCTTTTATTAGTTATAACCACTTAGAACACAAGATTGTCTTACAAATATATATAACTAGCGACAAATTACATAAGTGTTTATCCAAATATTTTTTTGTTCAAAACATCTTGCAACGATTTATTCGAGAAAACAATATATATACAAACTAGATGCTCAATTCATGTAGATAGAAATCTCACGAATTGAGATGTTACAGTAAAACTGGTTACATTGATCGTGTTGATCCATTGACCGAGGTAGTTTGCAAGATATGAGTTTTAGAGAGTGTTTGATATTAATTATAAAAAAATTGATCACATAGTTTTTTAGCATTTTTATTAGTTTAAGTAATTACATAACTAGTCTCTCGACTATTAAACAATCGTTGTAATTTACGTAAGCAGTCTCTCATATACAAAACGACCGAAATAACCCTAAACATAATATAAAAATCTTACAAAGTTGGTAATAAAGACTCAAATTGTTACAAAATCCAACTTGAGAACCTGACATGTCAAAACATTTTTTTCAAACTGAACTAGCTAAAATATCAAATCTGAGGGACCAAAAGAGTAACTTTTCCTAGCGAATTCTCTAGACCATTATGCGACGACGGACGACCACCAGAGTCTATCAAACCCTAAATAGCTCAAGGGTTTTAGTGGGCGATATTGGTCACTATAGCTTCTGAAAAACCCTAATAAGGGAAGAAGAAAAGCATCCTTAATTCCCAACAATGGCGATGAAGGCGGCGACAACGGTGGCGGCCGCCGGTCCACGTGGCCTCCGATCGCTTTTCTCAACTCTTTCCACCAACTTCCCTTTTCCTTCACAGCCTGCCGCCAATCAGTCACAGAGACCTCAGGCTGAACCTTCAACCAATCTCTTCGTATCAGGTTCATTTCGTTTTACATCAGCTTGATTTCGATGTATGTTTCATTGTTTGTGTATATGTGCGTATGTTTAGTGTTAGCCCTAGTTTATGCTGTTGGTTTATCATCAAGTGACGGAATAGAGAATTGTGGTAATCTGGAAATTGATTTTAAGGGAATTAGTTGTGGATTGTTTGATTGGTGGAATGATTGCTAAGTGCTTGTTCTCACATTAGTTTTGAATCAGTAGATGCTTGTAAGTTGAATCTGGTGTGTAGCTTCATCTACACTTGATATTCACCATTGTTTAGTTCAGAGCTATATGGGGTTTGTATCGGATTCTGATAATTAGCATACTTTTATAAGGGAATATGTTTATTGTCTTTATATTATGTTTTCGTATGTTGTAGATATTGTTTCTGCATAAAGATATTAGCATCTATAGACTATAGTTGAAATATATTAGTTCTGCTGGTAATTCTCGTTTTCATTTTAGCTTTGTCTGTTTGCCGAGCCGAGCCTAGCCTAGCTGAGCCGGCAAAAGGCTTGAACTTGAAACGGTACGAGACGAGTCAGCTTGAAATCTCCCACTAAGCTGAAATTGACCTTGTGTTTGTCTCATGGCTTGATGAGTTGGCTCGTTAGTTAATATTCAGTTTGCGTGGTTCATAGCAAAGCTGTGTCCATGTATTGGTTGTGGTCCACTGGTGGCGAGTGGTCAAAGTGTCAAACAGAGTAGTGGGAGTGGAAGAGACAGAGAGAGGTTGGGAGTGGTTAGGGACTTGGGCAAAAAGAAGTCACCTCATATGTAGCTGCTGTGGTGCTGTGGTTCACCGTTCACCGGTCAAGTGCGCGAGAGTGCGTTGACAGAGGATGTCACTGGTGGTGGCTGCATTGGGATGGAGCCGCTACATCTGGCTACCATTGGACACTACATAATACGCTTGGGCTTTTATTTGGATTTCTTATTGACACAACTGGGGCTTTCACATTTATGCACTAATCTATTGCAGCTATTTTTAGGTGTGCTTTTTACTCAAATGAGCTTATCTTGGCTTGAAATTATCTACGAGTCAATATAGCTCGAGTTTTTTTTATTTATCAAATGTCGAGTGAGTTATGAGCCACGAGATAGTTGAACAACCCTGTTTTTAGCCTTTGACATGTAATGGAATTTGATTTGCCCTTGTACTTTTTTAATTTTGAACAAATGTTATGGTGTTTGATTTGACGCCTCTTGGTTGTTTGATGGTTTAATTTTTTTCTGTCAATTGTTATTTTAATAGTGCTGTAGACATCTTAGTGAGGTTTTGTTGCTTCTAAATTCAGGTCTTAGCAAACGCACAACTGATGAAGGACTTAGAGAATGCTTCGCAAAGTTTGGTCAAGTTGTTCATGGTTTGATTCTTCTTCACACATTATGATTATGAACCATATGCATATACTATTCTTTGAATGTTGTTTACCATTTGTCTGTTACTTTCTGCAGCTCGAGTAGTAAAAGACCGTGCATCAGGTTGGTCAAAAGGGTTTGGTTTTGTACGATATTCTACTCTTGAAGAGGCTGCTGCCGGCATAGAGGGCATGGACGGGAAGGTCAGATAGTCACTTTAATGTTTTTGTTGATGGCTATTATAACTTTGATGCTCATCTTATTGTTTTGTTGAATTGTTGTGTATACTGCAGTTTTTGGATGGTTGGGTTATATTTGCGGAGTATGCCAGACCAAGAGAGTCTCCTCCACCATCACCTTCTTCTTACGGGAACAACCAATATGGCCGCCAATGAACTCTCTCTTGAACCTCCATTATTGCTTACATGGTATTATTATTATTAACAATGAAAGATCAGTTCATGAACTGTGTTGGGAGTTCAAACACCAAAGTTTTGACCTCTTATGTATTCGATCAAAGCATCAAATGTTGCAGTCCACACGGGTAATATTACGTGTTGCTTTATAGACAATCTTTGACTTGTTTATTGGAAAACTATAATCGTGTTGTTATATCTGGACCCTTGTGTTATCTTAAAATTAAATCTTTTTGCCATTTGTAGCCCTTTTGTTGGCCATATTGTAATTTAACTGGTGAACCAAATTGGTCTTGAGGTTGACCACATGTAAGCTAAGACCTTAGGACACAACCAAGCACGTGAATTTAATTCTCGACACTAGAATCAAGTGGATCCTTGTCAAATGTCTTTCAGTGCTCCCATCAACGGTCCCATTATGATTTCTTTTGATCGCATCTTGTTACTCTTTTGATCATTGTCATTGGCTTACTCGTCATGGACAACATATGCATTGTCTTTGTGTGCATGGTTTTCAAAGTGTTATCTCGCGACTAAGTGGTTAAGTTATTCCCTCATATATTGCAACTAAGGCATTTAGGTGTAGTTGATACCCTATTACAATCTATATGACTCTTGCTCTATGGCTTTGGTTCATTGCTTGTTATTCCCTCATTTTGATGGACTCTCGTGTGGAGGTACTACTCAAACAACACGTTCAGTGTTTGTTTATTCTTTGTTTGTGTCGGATTTCTATAATCCATCACTATAATTGCTCAATCGTATCATGTTAACATATCAGGCACGACTGGACAAAAATCTCTATATCAAAAGCAATCCACGTCATAATAGTTTCAAGATTGTGTGGAGGTACTACTCAAACAACACGTTTAGTGTTTGTTTATTCTTTGTTTGTGTTGGATTTCTATAATAGGTGGTTGGGTGTGGAAGTTTCAAATTGGCAGACATGATAGATTTTAGCTTTCTGTTTAGTGTTTTGGTCATAAAAGCAATCCACGTCATAAAAAACTAACAAGGTTAACTCTCAGTTAGTAAGTGATCATTGGAAGAAAATAAACTCAAAGTTGAAAGCATCTGAAAACATGTATTGAGTTGGGATTAATCCCGACCAATAAATAAAACTTGAGATTATTAAATTCTAATAATCTAGAAACACGTAATAAATGTTAATAGAAAACAATGGACGGGTCATGATCTTTACACATGCACCCACGCTTAGAAATTGAATTTTAAAATCACAAATACTTGGTCAAGATACTAAATCAGTATGGAGAAACTTATTTATTTATATAAAATTAAAATATATTTTAACAAAAGTCAAATGGATGGAAGCCACGATAGAAGAGTGAAATATTTTCCAAACCACCATAACCTCCAACCAACCACCTATTAACTTGAAAGTCCTAGCTAACCGGTTGACCATCACCATTACTACATTCTAACCTAATCACACTTGTAAAAATGTGAAGAAGATGAAAATAAGTATTTAGTTGTTTATGAGATAAGTGATTAATAGTTCTAAACTCTTGTACAAGATAAATGTATAAAGTACGATCCATACGTAATAATTTATTGTTAAGCAACTAATTATAAGTTGGGAATTTGTCACTTCTCATATTTTGTGTTTTATACTCACCTTTTTTATCGATCACTCTAATCTAATCCCAACATCTCATATGCAAGGTTTTAAATATTTTTTAAAGAGAAATAGTTTCAAGATCATAGCGGACTTGTGCTTTATGCTTATATGGTATGAAGACGAAAAATATCTTAGGTTGTTTATATACGTTTCTAATTAACTTTTAATCTCTTTTTAGCCTTGAAAAAAAGGCGATATGCATTTTCACACAACCTGTAAAAGTTACCAAATTGGTGTTTCGGCACCACGACAACTATCATAAATAGCTATGATCACTTGAAATTGCAATTCGAAATCGCAAGCACAAAAACTACCATGGCAAAATCGAATATGTTATCATCTTACAATCGATATAAAAAACATGTGAAAGTATCGGTTTGCTCATATATGCAAACACATCATATAATTACTAAAGACTACAAAATTTAAAGATAAAAAACTTTGGTTTTAAATAAATAACATATTTCATTTATGTAACCTACCCTAAAACTTTTAACGGTCTAAAGTTAAAGAGAACAACTTTTTTCTCCCTATGTGCATAATTATGAGAAAGAATGAATGTCCGGATCCAAGGGCATAATGGTCCAACTATGGTTTAATCATAAACTTTATTTAATCAATAAATGTTTACTGTAATAATAAATTGATCGAGTTGAAAACAAAAACTAATAATAACACTACCAACTTAAAATATATATCCATATATAATTAACGGTGACTCACCTGCTCAAATATTTAATTAAACATAAATCATAAAATATTAATATTATTTGTAAATCAAGTACCTCAATATCATATACTATCAAAACAAATATAGCTAAAATAGATGGGTTTTATAAAATCTTATCAAACTAATATAACCATCTTAGTTTTTCTTTTTTTTATAAGTTAAAACGCATTCTCTACTTACATATTTCACACATATATTAAACAGAATTTATATTAACAACTTTGATCAGTATTATATTATCTTATCATCAAAATGTCATTTTATCATCAAAATGTCACGTATCCGATCTATTTTTACAATCATATTGTTTAATAAAGATTTTTTTTACCAAAATTTAAAATAAAATATACAACTCCTTTGCTATATTTTAATATCGAATATCGTCATTTTTGTTCGAGTATTGTTTTGGTAACTCTGAAAACCGGATCTTGTCTCTGCTACACCTCAGATTACTTTATCTTCTTCCTCAAGATTTTTCATGAATCCCAACTGTAATTTCGACTTCAATCACTGTTAGCATAGTATCATTATCATCATCATCATCAGGTAAATCATTAACTTAACTTCCGTTAATCATTCACATTATCATGCTCATGGTTTTGCAGTGCTTTTTCCTGTTCCGATTGGTGTTATTAATCATAATTCGAGTCTCATTCTGTTCGATCAGTGTTCGTTCACTGTTCTTCGTTGATTTTGACGACTTTGATTTGTTTAGTGAACAATGACGTTGAGACCTTTGTTAGCTGCTGAAAAGTTTTTAAGATCTATGTTCTTCGATACAATGAACTGTGACTTTTGTAGTTGTAATATTCGTGTTTTATGTTGAGAAATAAGTAATCGCGTTGATATGTTCAACGACTGTTATCGCTGGTGGTCTATTGCTGGAAATTGCGATATACTGTTTCTGAATTTCGTCTGGAATCGTTCCGCATTTGAACATTGTGATATAAGCTTTTTTCTGTTTCTTCTTCCTTGATCTGCTTTAAGTTTGCGTGTTCTTCGTTAATTTGGCTCCTCTGATAACAATTTTGATATTAGGTCTAATGAAAGCTGGAAAACAGATTCTGATTTGATTTTTATGGTTAAGTTTGCTAGTAGATAATAGTATGATACACTCGAAGTTTATTTATCAATTTATGTGAATTATGCTAATAAATCTTGCTAACAACTTCACAGGTGTGTTGATGGTTACTTGAATAGGAAATATTATAGCTCCAAAAAAGAGATGAAAGAGAGGTCAGCTGGTCTGATTATTGGGATTTCAATAGGAGTGGTGATTGGAGTTCTTTTGGCCTTAGTTGGGCTACTTTGCTTTAGATATCACCGAAAGCGACCTCAAATAGGTAGTAGCAGTTCTAGGAGGGCGGCAACTATCCCCATTCGTGCAAATGGTGCTGATACGTGTACCGTCTTATCTGATTCATCAATGGGTACAGAATCATCAAGAACTTCTGTACAAAATGGCATGCCATGGTTTGGTGGTGGTCTAAAGAAGGGTCATGTGGTTGCTGCTTCTGGAATTCTTGAGTATTCTTACAAGTATGTTGAGCTTAGTCTGATGATGTTCGACTCTATATCTTGTGTCCAAAACGTTTATACTGGATAAGCATTATTGTTATTGTTTCATTTTTACCCATATCGTTCTTACTGTTATCTTCCTTTTGTTTCTGGATCAAGCAGAGATCTACAGAAAGCAACCTGCAATTTCACCTCCTTGATAGGCCAAGGGGCATTTGGTCCGGTATATAAAGCTCAGATGACCACTGGTGAAGCAGTTGCTGTTAAAGTTCTTGCAACTGATTCCAGACAAGGCGAGAAAGAGTTCCAAACAGAGGTAGCAATGAATCATAATAACATTTACCTCTTGAGTCTTGATTAAATGTTTAAGATTGATTGCTTTTAGTTAATTAACATTTTGTAACCTTTTTCAAAGCGGTCTTTGATGCTTTGGTTTCTATACAAGGTGATATTTAGATATGACGAGGAAGGTTTAAACAAACAATTCCGTACAACAATATTTGTTTTCTAAGAGCATCATCTATATGAACTTGAAACTAGAACATCAATAGTATTGTTGTTACATGGCTTTAATGGCCTTCGGAATTTTTTCTCTTTACCTTGTGTGTGTTTTTTTATGTCATTTTGTTTGAGCTTCTGCCATTATTATTTTTGCATTTAAGCTTTACCCTTGTGTATATATATGTTTGTAGGTTATGTTATTGGGAAGATTGCATCACAGGAACCTTGTGAATTTGGTGGGATATTGTGCAGAAAAGGGACAACATATGCTCATATATGTCTACATGAGCAAAGGCAGTCTAGCTTCTCATTTGTACAGTGAGTGGTCATCCAACTTTCTCATAAGTAGTAAACATATGTTAAGATCAAATCTTAATAACCCTCTTAGTTATTTTGTTTTTAACAAAAAGCGTTTTACTTCTGAAATTATTAGGCGAAAAGCAAGAATTGTTAAGCTGGGATCTAAGAATTTCTATAGCTTTAGATGTAGCTAGGGGATTGGAATATCTCCATGATGGAGTAAGCTCTAATCTTCATTTCATTTACAAGTATTTCCATTTTTGTCATTTTTCTTTTTATACCATCCAATTTATTGATCGTTTTCTTGTGATTCCAGGCTGTTCCTCCGGTCATACACAGGGACATCAAATCATCTAACATCTTGCTGGATCAAGCAATGGGAGCCAGGGTTAGAATTTAATATCTGAAACCAGTGTAGAAATCTAGCTGCCTTTCATTTTTGAATTTTTTTTATTGATCACTACTTATTATGTTGTGTGATCAGGTGGCTGATTTTGGACTCTCAAGAGAAGATATGATAAACAGAAATGCCTCCAATATACAGGGAACTTTTGGATATCTTGATCCTGAATATATATCAACAAGAGCTTTCACCAAAAAAACTGATGTTTACAGCTTCGGAGTTCTATTATTCGAACTTATTGCAGGAAGAAACCCTCAACAGGGTCTCATGGAATATGTTGAACTTGTAAGATCTCTCTCTTATCTCTCTCTCTCTCTCAACATATATATAGATATATACTTGTGTGTGTAGTGATCATATTTTTTTAAGCATTTAATAATCTTGACTGAAATGTACACCTTTTTTTAACTAGACACATGGATGACATACTGACATTTAATGCAATGTTTTAAATCACGTTTTCCTAATGATAGTTCTTTATAGAAGTATGTCCATCTTTTTAATGCATCAGATCATTTTATCTTAAATTTGTACCTCAGATTGATGCATTAATTTTTGAACTTTCTTGTTTTTTGAGAACACATTAAATTGAAAATAAAAACAACCACCTTTATCCAGTGTCTAATATGGTCACCCAAGTTTGATATTTATCAAGAAAGCACTTAAACTTTTGGCGTTTTCATGAGGCTGTTTAAACTTGTTTGACCAAACTCTGCAATATTTCATACATCTGTTTTTCTTGATATGCTATTAAATGGGTATAAAACATAATTAGGCAGCAATGAACACCGAGGGAAAAGGTGGATGGGAAGAGATAGTGGATTCCCGTCTTGAAGGAAACTTTGATGAGCAAGAACTTAACGACATGGCAACTCTTGCATACAAATGTGTAAACCGAAACCCAAGAAAAAGACCATCGATGAGGGACGTTGTGCAAGCACTTTCTCGTATTCTTATGATGAGACATAACAAAAAACATCATAGACGTGACTCATCTGTTGCAGCTGACGAAGTTGCTCTTAATGTTGACCAACTAGGTCGTAAAAGTCCTATGAGCGGTGAACATAGAAGATTTGAGTCTTTTGGTAGTGCAGCTGACTCGTGTGAAGTTTAATATGACCCTTCGCTTATTTTGTAACATACATACATGGAAGATTACAAATAGTTCCACAGTATATAGATTAGGTTTTGGTGTGTTGTTGAGTGAGGAAATTAGGTGACTGTGTTTTGTTTTGTGTTTGTATAATTGGTTTTTAAATCTGACTTTGTTATTGGCCTTTGATCCTGTTATGGTTCAATTTTGTATAGACCATTGGATGGGAGAATGAAAGAAAATGGAACTTGAAAATTGGTTCAGTTGTGGTTTTGTTTTTGTTTTTATCTCAATCTGGATATGAATCTGATTTAATTGAACAGACAAAAAATGGATGAACTTATTAGACCATGTAGTATGTACATACTATTGTCTTTAATTAGGCACGGTTCAACTTCGGATCTTTAAACGCCATTGTCACGTATATGAGTCATATATGTCTATACGATTTGTATGAGTGTCAGATGCTATCTTGCATGGGCTATACGGCCTATATGAGTTATACTATGAAGTGATAAGTCTCACGCCTTCTAGTAACAACCCAATCTACCAAGTCATCAATAAACACAAACACCTTAAAACAACGGTATATGATTAATAATATGTCTTTTTGTGATATTGAAAGAACATAAAGAAACAAACAAAATGAAAAAACAAATGAAAAGGACTGTAGATTTGTAGGAATAAACAAGGAAATATTAAATGCTTTATATAGTAAGTTTTAACTAATCTAATATCGCCTCAAATGATTGGTATACATCATAAATAATATTATATCATGTCAAATAACTGGTAAGCATAACAAAAAATCTTACGTCGTACCAAATAATTCACATACATATCAAGGAATCTTATGTCATGTTAAATAATTCATACGCATATCAAAAGAGAATTTGATTAACTTGGTGACATATTTGACTCGTGTAGCATCATACAAGTCGTATAGGCTATCTAGTATTACTCTATACAAATAACAAATGACAACATTGGACTAATGTGGCAACTAACAACTTTATCGACTAAGATTCAGCTTTACGACTACTAGCGTATACAATACAATACAATACCATATACGGGAGTATACATATTAGAATCACTATACCCATGCATATACAAGCCTTATACGTACGTATACACATATTATTCTAAACCAAAGTTACAAGTGGTGATGCGGTTTAGGATTCAGCCAACATGATTTCCGAAGATATAAAATATAAATAATTATATGGGCTGGGCCTGCAGCCTTTTAGTGCTACTACAAATTACAAAACACAAATTGATCCATCGAATGACAATTCAAGTTTATTGGGCTTCTTAAGAGCCCGGCCCATTTATCTTATCTTTATCTTCTTTCTTCTTCATCATCCTCCATTCATCTATCAAGAAAAATCCTCTGTAATCTGGTGCACCTTCATTGAACCAAAACATCGATAACAATGGCGACAATTGCTTCTCTACAGAGCTCATTTACAGCACTTTCTCTATCATCAAAGTCATTTCTCGGTCAACGCTTGTCTCCGTGCCCCTCACCACCTCTGGTACATCTTTCATTCTACTCTATTTGCAAATTTGGTCCACTGATTGATCTGTTTGTTGTGTGTAACTTTTGATTGTAGATGTTGGTGAGGTGGTTAGTGAGTTCTGTTATGTGTAATTTGAAGTTGTTTCGTTTTAGGGTGTTCGATGTCGAATAATTGAATTGTGGTTACCCTTTGTTGGCAATTCTGTTGAATTGGATTTGTTGTTTGGTTTCGGTTGATGGATTAGAGTTTCTAGCAACGTTAATTCTGTTGAATGTGTAATGTGTTGGTAATATTGAAAGGATTTTGGATTTGAAATGTAGTTGAGCTGCTAGAATTTAGGGTTTGGGTGATATAGATGAGATCTTTGTATCTTCAGGCATCCTACACTAACAGTAGAATTGGGTCCGGTTGAGTGGTTGAGCCGTTGAACCTGAATACGATCCGTATGGTATTTGTGTCAAAGACATCAACCTAATCTGGACATACTAAAAATAGTTTTAACTGTAACATGATCCATTTTAGCATTCATCTAAACAAGTCAAATAGGTTAACGGATTGTAAAAGGGTTTTAATCAAGATGTAAACATGTTAAACAGCCAAACAGGCATGTTAAACGAGTTGGAGGGTTGTGAATTGTGATAATGGGTTAAACTATTTGCAAAAGAGTTGGCGGGTTGACTTGCTTAACTAAACTGGTTGACGGGTTGACCTTTTTTTTAATTAATGGGTTAAACAGATCAACTTGAACATGACCTGTTTAATATTGAAGGAGTTAGATATGACAACCTAAAATCTTACTAATTTCATGCCTTTGTGTAAGGAATATGGGAAATGGAGTAAAAATTGAACCTTTTTTTAGTATGAAATGTTAATAGCCATTGAAATGGAGTTTCTAAAGTTAATGTCAGCTTCATTTTCAAGTGAAATCTCAAATTACTACTTTGAATCTTCAAGATATTGATTGCATCTAAGCTTTGATTGTTACATGAACCCATTGTAGGTGCAGAACAAGTCTACAAAAATATCATGCCCTCCTATCCAAGCGAAGGTTGGTATCCAAATTCATGCCCGCATTTAATTACATTCTCTGTTCCTTAACCTTGCATAGATGTTGACTCTTTCAAATTTGAGTTTTGCAGCTAAAGAGATGGGAACGCATAAAATGCAAACCAAACAGTCTTCCGATTGTGCACAAGATGCATGTGAAGCTTGGTGACACGGTTAAAGTGATAGCAGGACGCGATAAGGGCAAAATTGGTGAGATAACCAAGATTGTTAAGCACAATAGCACTGTTATAGTCAAAGAAATTAATTTGAAGACCAAACATTTGAAGAGCAAAGAGGAGGGTGAATCGGGTCAGATTGTTAAGGTTCTATTTCTTCTCCTTCATAACCAGTTGATATCTTTTCTGATTTTTCAGCTGTAATAGTTAGATAACTAGATGTGTATAGTGAGATTAGATTAAACGCCTTTCAAATTAGGTTAAAGAGGGAAATTGGATAATTTTATATTACCCTTGTAGAATAAGATTTGATGTTGCTAATATGATAAGTTGATAACTAATTAAAGCTGATTATTTAAGTAATCAGATAATTATAAGTAGAATTTGCTTATTCAAACACTGAAAACTCATTAATGTGACCACAAGTCTGAATAATCATTTCATCAATTTGAAAACACAAATCCAAACGCCCTCACTAAATAACCAGTGTATCAAACATGATTAAAAACTATATTATGGAAATATCAATCTAATTTCTTAATAAAGCGATTTAGGAGGTTGTAAATGCTTGGATACGACTCAAGTGAGAGTTGCATCCTATTTGACTCAGTTTTGTTTCGAGCTGTGTTTTTAACTTTAAACCATTCTACTTGTTAAGATAATATACACAACCCGTATCATCTCTCCATTGTTGTTTATGTTTGATGGGCAGATAGAAGCACCTATTCATAGTTCAAATGTGATGTTGTACTCGAAAGAGCAGAATGTTGCAAGCCGGGTGGGTCACAAGACCCTTGAAAATGGTAAACGGGTACGATATCTCTTAAAAACTGGTGAAATAATCGACAGCGTAGAAATCTGGAAAAAGGCAGTGAAGGAAAGAGAGAAGAAGACAGAAGAGATTACTGTTGCATCATGATTATACTAAACTGTAATTGCAAAATTTGTGCATTTGTTGTTACTCAAATTCCTGTTAGTAGTTTGTGATTTGTAATGCTATTTGGCATCTTTTTGATCCTCATATTTAAGTAGAAACTACTAAGAAATATGATGAAGATGAAGAGTGACATTATTTTTATCATCTATCTATTATGAACCCAAGACCCTGACCGTCTAGCCTAGACGCTCAGGTGTGGCCTTGAGAGATGCGAGGCGCCAAAGCACAACTTATGGTTTCTTGTTTCCTTGGTCATGTTCTTTTTCAAGAAGCAGAATGTGATGAAAAAGAATTAATTTTTATTTTCATCTTTTAGACCAATTTAAAAAGAAATCATGTTAGGCTTTATATTATATTTATAGAATAATATTGCATTACACTTGTCTACAGAATTATATATTTTGTTATGTTCTTATTATTACCTTTTTTTGTCATATACTTTTTTTTCATCTTATTAAGCCTTTTGCGTCTTGAGTTTTCTACTGTTTAGATTGTTATTATTATTATTTAAATTTTAGATTAACAACTTATATCAAAAGAAAATATAAATCAACAAATTTAACAAATTTGATAGTAGCTAATTGGCTAGATTTAAATGTTGGGAATTATTCACTGAATAATAGCCTTTGAACCAATAACTAGTAATAATTAGTTATGCTGATATGATATAGATAGTCCTTAACCATTTATTTGATGCTTTGAACCAATCACTAGTAATAATTAGTTATGTTGATATGATATAGATAGTCCTTAACCATTGATGGATCTAGATGTAAATGTAAATATTTACAAATAAATAAGATATTATGATTTTCTTTACATACTGATATATATAAAAAGATATAGGGAATTTTGTCATTAACAATCATGAGATTTTCCCTTTTTAAGTGTACCATCAAAATTTCTCTCTATTATCGTAACTTATAATATCATAACGGAATCATATGATATCATCTTCTACATCAAAGAAAATCATTCATACAAGTGTTTCATTTATTGGCCTCGTGATGATTACGATTGGATTGATATTAGTGTTATGGGATATTGATTCATGATTATTATAAAAAAAAAGTAATCAACAATAAAATCCAGATTAATTTTTTAAAAACTATTCTAAAACGTGTAAAGATTAGTTTTCAAATACGTTTACAGATTGCGAAATTTATGAATTACTAGAAAAGTAACTTACGAATCATAATAAACTGGCGGAGGTTAAGCCGTGTGTTAAGACGGGAGTTGTTGGTGATGGCTGAACTGAAATCTGCAACGCTCATCCTAAAAATTTGAGTCGAGAGGCAGACAAAAGAATCACAATGATACATTCGAATTTTTATAGTCTAACGATGTTGCTTTATACAAAATACGAAATTGTGAAGCAATTAAGATGACTTGTATGTTTATAGCTTAAAAGTGTATAATATGGATGGCTATAAATATCTCATGTTTTAATAACATGTACATTTGTGTTTGTACGGGAAAAGAACATCATGATCAATCTTTAAATCTTTTTCGAAAGTGAGACTTCGACAGTATAAACATTCAAGTATCACTAAAACAACTATATAATAAAAGATTACTTTTAATGTATAAGATATTAACTTAAACAATACTTAAAAAGATGGATTTTAATATAGGTTGCATGTTTTATTGATTCTATCTTTGGTTGATAAATATATATTTGTAAATATCAAATTAATGAATATGTTTGATAAAATATTAAAATTGTTCATGATAAATTAGTTAAAAATTTTACAAAAGTTGTAACACGTATTAAACTTCGGATGAAAGATGATATATTAGCTAATATCGTTATAAAAATTATAAAATATATGACACTACTTATCATGATGCACTTTAGTACACTTACGAGCGTCAAAAATCATCCGTTGGTTTGTAACTCGTTACCCTACATTAATGTTGTACTTGTGAAACAATAAAATTATGGTCAATAAGTGTCACAAGCATCGAAAATAATCCGTTGGTTTGTAACACGTTACCCTACATTAATGTTGTACTATGAAACAACAAAATCATGACCACCGTTTAAATCATTTCGAAAGTAGTACTTCGATAGTATAAGCATTTAAGTATGGCGAAATCAACTTATGATAGTATAAGAAATAAATATTAACATATAATTAAGAAAATAGCCAAGAAAAATTAAAATGACAGATCTTTATATAGATCGTATGCTCTAATTGATTATCTCTAGATTAATGACTAATACTATATAGGTACTTAACTAAGGCATATTTTTTTATAAAATACTAGAATTATTCTTGAAACATTAGTTGTATTCTTTTAACAAAAGTAGTGACACATTTTAACTTCATATGAAAAACTAGTTATCGTGATTATAACGGTCATTTGTAACGATTATATTCCATTTTTAATTGAAGTTAACATCTTTGAAGAAGGTGGGTTATAAACATTTAGCCCAATGATAAGAAACTTAAGTAATATTGTCTAAAGTTATATGAAAAACTTTAGTTATAAACATTTTGTGAGAACTCTAAGAACCAATCTCAGCCACTTATTTTTTATCACATACAAATCATATCCCATTTTTTCTTTTTTTTAAACATTCATAACTTTTTTTTACGATATCATTTTTTCAAAAAAAATTCACCATAAAATTCAGTATTTTTTTATTTTTCCAACGCCTACCATATTGATATACTTTTCTAAAAAAATCGTACATCCGTTGTTTACATATGTATAAATCTAGTTATACACATGTGTAGTACTGGATTTACACATGTGTAAATCTGATATTACACATGTGTAAAACGAATTTCATTAAAAAAAACAGGAATTTTTTTTATTTTTTATAATTTTTTTATTTTTTTTATGAAAGAGGGAAAGTAGGGGAACATTTTTGTGTTTTTATTTTTTTTTATTTTTATATTATTTTTTTATTTATAAATTTTTTAAATATGTTTTTGTTAATTACAATTTTACCATTGAGAACTAGTGGTTGAGATTGGTTCCTAAAGTTCTCACAAAAAAAACTAGTTCTCAAGAACTAAAGGAAAGTAGTGGCAGGTTACATATACATAAGTCATTTTTTTCTTTTATTCTTTGATTGTCATTTGCTTTTTTCAATAAAAGCTACTTATGTTTAACTTTAGTTATGTATACATATATGTAATAGATATCATATAGATTTATGAAACTTTAATTTAGTCAAAGTTTTTTTATTTTATATTTTGATTTTACATCATATTACATATATGTAATATTACCAGTTAAATACATTCATTTTTTACTTCTTCTACTTCTTTGGTATAGTGGATTGCTTACGTATATGTAAACAAGTGTAATTACACGGGTAAAAATGTTTACATATACATAAGCATATATATACGTAATATTACCAGTTAAAGGTACGTAAGTGTATATGTACACATGTTTACACATACGTAAGCATATACTTAATTATTGAAAATATGAAAAAATATACTATCAGATGTTTACATACATATAAGCATGTACTTAATTACTTTAATTGTACAAAAAGAATATTATCGAATGTTTACGTATACGTAAGCAAGTAATTAATTACTAAAAATGTGTAAAAAATATTATCGTTCTACCAACATATCAAATATTAGTATTGATTTTGAATGATGCATTTAATTAAAAGTAACATAAATTATGTTTAGTTATGAAGAGAGAGAGAGAAAGTGTAAGGCCCCGTTCCCGGAGACCTCACAGTTGGTAATTCACAGCATTAAATACATTAAACGTTATAAATTTACAAACTTAAGCAGCGAAATCATTTTAACAAAAACCATTCATTTCATTAAAACACTGTTGTTGAGCAATACACTATTGTTTAATCGAATACAAAAGAATTGTTTAATTGCATTACAAAACAACAACAATAATAAGTATGAAAGGATGTCAGTCTTTCCCTGCCAAGTAGCTTCACCCTCGTGCCATCCTCAGCAATATTTACCTGCCAACTGAAAATGTATAAAAGTCAGCGTTACTGAGTGAGTTCTATTTTTTAAAGTAATAAAATACTTTTTGTAGGTATACATATAAAAATACTCTTTTTATGAAAACTTCATCTCTTTATATGCGAGCACGCATAAACTATACAATCAGGTAATGCTTTTTCTCTTTATTGTATGCCGTGTTTACTCTGCATTCTTTTATCTTTATCTTTCACTGTCTATGTGAACCAATGAGCAATACCCTAAACTATGTGCGCGGGGGAAATGGTGTTGGGCCCTCTGTTCCCACAAGGGGCTCTACATACTGTATACAAGGTTGGCCCAGACACCTAGGGTACGCTGCAAAGGTCCGCCAATCTCAATTGACTGGCCCCGTGTGCATCTGAGGGTAGCTAACCCGCATCATAGTTGAGCTGACGACCTCATGGTCGTGTACCTCCTGTAAGCTTGCAAGACTTGTTAACGTTTTAAATTAGGTTCCACTTCTCTTCTTCATTTCTCTTTCACTTTATTATTAGTAATACTTTACGTTATGATAATAAGCACACCACGTAAAGTCACATACTAATAGTAATAATATTAATAATAATATTAATAATAACAATAATAATAAGGAACAACCATAGAACAATCATAGTCATACATGAAACCCATCATTTATAAGCCCTAGTCAAACCTTGGTCAAAACCCTAAAAGCACAGACTCCCAAAAATTCTGTAATAAATTCTAAGTGTTTAGGCGCTTTGACACTATTTGCGCACATGGGCCCTGTTTGGGCGTTTTATCACTATGCAGGCACATCAGCCAATACTTAACCGTTTCAACACTTAGGCATGAACTATTCAGACGCATGGATATTATTCGGGCGTATGGTCCATCCGGACGCATGGACACTTAGATGCATGGGCTATTCGGGCGTATGGAAACTTAGGCGCATGGGGTTATTCAGACGATGGGCACTATTGGGGCGCATGATCCTACACTTAGTCATCCGACTAATATTCTAGGCGCATGAGGGCACTGTTCAGGCGTATGAGATACACTTAATCATTTCTAAGGCATTTTCAGGCGCATGGACCTTATTTAGGCACATGAACCTTCTGTTCAACATGTTTTTAGGATAATTTCGAATCCAAACATCAAGCCTATTTGTTCTAAGCTTACCAAGGCTATTCTAAGCATGAACAACCTATGAGCATCTAAGAATCATCATCAAACATGCACAAAACATACGGGTATACATACATAAACATTTGAAAATCGTTTTAATACATTTTCAGCCCCAAGAAGAATTTAACACAAGTAAAACCGGGGTCTAGAAACTCACCTGGTGCAACTTTGGGTGTATCTTCTTTCTAACGCGTATGCAAATGAGTACAAACACCTAGAACACACCAAATACGCACACACACACGAACATACACACAAACATATAAGCACATAAGCATATAACCGAGACAAAACCCATCATAAACACTTAAAAACCTTGAATTCTTACCTTGAATTTAGCCTCTTCTTCTTCTTCTAACCGAAGGTTTCTGCTCTCTCTATCTCTCAAGAACCGATTTAAAAGGTGAAAAGTAACATGGTGTGGGCGGCCATGTTGCTTTTGTACCAATCTTTTATTCTTTTTGTCCTTTTGACACCTTTAACAACTTAACTTGGGTTAAATTGCATTTCCTACCTTTATTCTTCATTTCTTATTCTTCTTTTAAAGAATAACCGGGTGTTACAGAAAGCGTGATTTAAGGGATGTTAGTTGTTTCTAAATTTAAAATTGGAATATACCTATTATACCCTTGAAACATTTAATTAAATCGGATTATCTATTAAATATTTACAGATTTGCCATTGATTGATATTAACCATTGATCAATTTTGATCAATGGTTTAAAAGTAGTTTTCTTATAAGTTGAGGTTTTCTTATGAACTCTCCCTTATATATA